>KB667445.1:985286-1112736 GCA_000349065.1 Anopheles quadriannulatus
GATCTGAACGGTTCGAAGTCACCATACCCCCTCGCTACCTGTATGTCGATATTTCCCACCCCCGCTGTCCTAGATCTAGCTGTCAATTGTTACTTGTGAATTTTTGCAACGAGCGTTTACACCCCAGTGCGATTCAGTTCTCCACTTTTCTGACACGTCGCGTTTGACGTTTCGCTGTGTTCGTGTTCAAAAATCACTGTGCGTGCGTGTGTGTGTGTGTGTGTATTTTTTGTGTTGGTTCTACATGTGTGGGGAGGAAAATTGATTTCTTTGCCACAAAACAATCGCTGAGTTAATGTGTAGCATATTTCGGTGCAAAATCTACCCCGGCAAGGCATGACCGCGAACGGAAAAGGCGTCTTTGCTGGCGTTCGGTGAAAGAGCGTGCGAATGTGTGCGTGTGTGTGTTCGTGTGCTACTGGCTGGTGAAAGTACGGCGCTGCAGCACTAGGAGGAGAAGGCCTGTGGGAAAACCACGGCAGCATCTGCTCTCGACCCCACCACCCTTGCTAGCGTTTCGGCCTTTTTCCCTTTCGATCAACAATAGCGGTCGATTGTTGGGATATATTGTGTGTTGTTGCCGTGGTGTCGTATCTGTTCCCAAAGTCGTGACCGTGCTACGTGTACGAGTGAAGGTTTCCACCGTTTGTTAGGCTCCAAATTCACCCCCTCCCCCTTCACCCATCTGTCATCATGGCCAGTCCACGTACGCGACGAGTTCTGAGCGAGCTGAAACCATCGGACGGCAACAACGTAAGTCTCGTGCAGTGTGTTGTGTAGCGGCACGCATCATTAACTCCACACTCACCTCACTCCCTCCTACGTCGCCCTTTTTCCCCCCTTTGCAGAAATGCTTCGAATGTGGCACCCACAACCCCCAGTGGGTCTCGGTGACGTACGGCATCTGGATCTGTCTCGAGTGCTCGGGCAAGCACCGCGGCCTCGGCGTGCATCTGTCCTTCGTGCGGTCCGTGTCGATGGACAAGTGGAAGGACATCGAGCTGGAGAAGATGAAGGTGGGCGGCAATCGGAAGGCGAGAGAGTTTCTCGACGCGCAGGACGACTGGGACGAGACGATGCCGATCCAGCGGAAGTACAGTACGCGAGCGGCTGCCCTGTACCGCGATCGGATTAGTACGCTGGCCCAGGGACAGCCGTGGGATGAGTCGGGTGCGCTGGCACGCGTGAATGGATCGGGCGGGTATGCGGCGAGCGGCAGCAGCGGTGGATCGACCGGCTCGATGACACATTCCAGAAGCAGTGGCTCGATGGGTGGTGGTAGTGGTGCTGGTGGCAACGGTGGCTACCAGAATGGAGGTGACAATTACTACCAGGACGGGGGTAGCTACCAGCAGTACCAGACGCCCGAGTTTAAGGCGCAGAAGGAAGATTTCTTCAGCCGTAAGCAGGAGGAAAACGCTGCCAGACCAGAGTGAGTACTTGGAGGGAAGGATTAAATAATAAATATAATAAATGGTTTTTGTTGTTGTTGTTGCAGAAACTTGCCACCGAACCAGGGCGGAAAGTATGCCGGCTTCGGATACACCATGGATCCACCGCCCAGAAGTCAATCACACGAGCTTTTCGACACGGTGCAATCATCGCTTGCTACGGTACGGGGGTAGAGCACTAAGAGCATCCTTAGCAACAGCACCAAGCAGTGTGGCATGGCATGGCATACTAAAAGTAATCTTCCTTCAATCGTTTCTCTCCCTCTCTCCCTGTCCTCTTGTTCTAGGGCTGGAACGTCTTCTCGAAGGTGGCGAACGTGGCGAAGGAGAACGCGCTCAAGTACGGCAGTATCGCCTCGCAAAAGGTAGTTGAAGTTTCTAGCACCGTTTCGGAGAAGGTAGTTGTCGTCGGCACCATATGCACACATGCTCTCTTTGTTTTAATTTTTCCACTAAAATGTTAGTTTTGTTAGGCGATTTGTTTTTAATTATTTTATATTTTTGTTTCCCCCCTTTTTTTTCGTCCTGTGTCAAATTCATTTACCTGCACACTCATGCACGCGCCGCCCACCGTCACATACCCAATTATTGTGTTTTGTTTGTGTGTGTGTTCGTCTGTTCGTCCATGTACATGTTGGCTAGGTTAAAGAAGGTTCGCTGCTGGAAGGCGTCGGCTCGCAAGTCTCAAACCTGGCGACGAAGGTTCGTATTTTATCTTTGGGGTCTGCGTTATTATGCGTTATTATAATTTTCCCATCATCACTAGTTGACAAATTCTCCATATCAAGAGCTAGAAAATGAGACGCTAAATTGCTTTCCAAATCAATCTCTTAATGTATTTGTTTCATTTTTAGGTGACGGAGGTAGGCCGTAAAGGATGGGGCGGTTTCGGTGGCCCGGGCAGCGGCAGCTACAGCACCCCGTCCGGTAGTAACGATCAGTACAGCAACATCTCGTCGGACAGTGGCGTGAGCAGTCCGATCAATGGCCGACAGCCGGGTGGCTACCAGCAACAGCGTGGCTCGACCGGCGGTTCCGGCCGCCGGGACGAATCGTCCTGGTCGAACAACGGCTGGTCGAACGACAGTAACTCCAACAGTTTGCCTCAATCGTACCAGAACGGTGACAACGACGATGACGGCTGGAACGGGTTCGAGTCGTACTCGGGGCCAGCATCGTCCGGCCAGCGCACATCCGCCTCGGCCGAGCTGATGGCCAACGTGGACGTGCGCAACGAAAATGGCCCCGATCGCCACGCCAGCAGCAAGTCCGGCAGTACGCGCCGCACAAGCAACGGGTCGGCGAACAGACAACATTCGGCCAAAGCGTCTGGTGCCGCGGCCGGCATCGATGAGGACTTTGCCGCCCTTGATATTAAGAGTAACCGGGCGCCGAAAAGTAGCGGCACTTCCAAGAAGGCGAACAACAACCCGGAAGACGATCTGTGGAACATGCTGAACAATTAGGTGCAGAGGGAGGGGTGGGAACTGAACGCGGACGCACGTCCCCTTCCTTCACACCTTCACAGTCGGAGTTGATGTGAATTTTAACGAATCAAACTATCGAAGAGGAAGAAAAAGCAACCCTTTTGCCAGATATGACTTAAAGTGGTCCTCGGGGGAGGGGTAGCGCGGAACTGCAGGGCGAGCGTTACACCCCGCGCGTGGACTGTGTTGTCCCTTTCCGTAACGAGCATGTAATGTGAATGTGTTGTGTAATCCAATGTATTATAAGCAGAAGAAAAAGAAAAAGTAGAAAAAAACTGGTTCAAAACCGACCGATCGCCTATCCAAGGAGAAACACTCCCATCCCAGATCTGGTGGTAGATAAGCAAAATGAGAGAGATACAATTATATACAGTTATAGAAGAGCGAAAACATGCAGCAGTTGGGGAGAGAGAGAAAGAGATAAAAAAAGAGAAAAAAGGGAAGAGATATATAATACGAAGAGACACACAAGAAAATGTAGGCGCTATATATATATACACATATTCTATATTCTAGTAGAAATCCTGTGAGCGAGAAGGTTATTGCTTTCGATTTCCCAAACCCCTGGATTCCTTTCCCGTTTTATTCCTGCCGCCCTGCCCCTGGACCCATCACAAAACAACATCCTTTAGCAAAATGACCTATGATAATGGACAGCTGAGAGCGTGAGAGAAAGAGAGGAGAAAAGCGAAAGCATCCTATGCTATACACAGATAATAAAAGTGGTCCTAATTGTAATCGCAAAACCTGTATACATACCGCTCGGGCAAGACAACCGGAGCTCAAACACTGCGCTAGAAAACATCCGAAGAAGACGAACGTGTGAGGACGATTGTATGTGTTGAAATTGGTTGTATTTCGAATCTATTTTGAATTGTGTGCTTTGCTATGGAGGATATCATACCTGTCCATCCTGCAAGTGACCACTGAATCTGAATGCCCGGAGTATAGTGCAGTGATCGCTGTAAGACTCAAAGTTGTTCAATATTTCATCGATCTCAGAGTAAAACGAGCGTGATCATAAGCCAATTAGCATCTGAGACAATGTTTGTAGATAAACTCTACAGAATATTTGAACTGTCAGCAGACTCGCATACACCTGTGAGAGATGAACTTTGTCCTTGAGCTGCTCTCTAGGACGTTCGAGAGGTAGAATGTTGCACAAAAGACTCTTAGATCGGGATGAATAAGGAGACGCCATGCAATGCCTGCTGCGAATAATGCAGTCAGCATATCCGAAGCATTTTGCAAGAGAATCATGCATAGTACGTCTTTCATCATCTGCCGATAACCTGAACATATCGTGAATGAACAAAATGTGACGATATATAGCACATTGATTTATTCCAAGGTCCTCTGCGGACACGAATCTAGGACTGTACGAGCTTGTTGAGCTGTATAGCGAACCATGTTAAGAGAAAGCGATACTCATACCCCACTAAGACGATGTTCAACAGCAATTCCCGGGACAGTTGAGCTCATTATTTAAACATCGTAGACATATAGAACCGCAAACGACGGCACGGAACTGACGGCCACTAGTTCTGGATACTTCTGCAACCGGTCAAATTCCAAAGTAAGTAAGAACGTATTCCATTTCCACTTAAAAGTCCTGGATAGAGCCGTAAGATACCTTTTTGATTTATGACTATCATTACATTAGATAATAACCGTTGCAACTAGATGCATGAGGCCCATTTAGAATTCTTTATGTGTCAAAACAGTCACCACGGCAAACAGTTTTTTACGATTGTCCGATAAGCAACAAGCCACAGTCACGGAAAAAAGCTCCATCGTGCGTGTATCATCTCGCTCTCTCTCTCGCAGTGTGGATCATTATCGTAATTACGTGCCCAACCACTAGGGTGAGCTGTTATGTGAGCTTCTGATCTTGCCAAGCCGCGAAGACTACACGCCCGTTGTTGGCGCTTGACGTTGACGCGGTTGGATCGTGCATAGAATATTGTTTGTAAACTTTACGCAGCAGAGGGCGTAGGTTACTCGTGAAGCTATATTTCCCTGTTGCATTCATGGCATCGCAATCAAATCATCCAAAAGGGTTTGACCTGCTACCGTCCGCCCGTTAGCTAGCCCCCCTGCTGCTGAATAGAGAGCTGGATGAATGAGTGACACAAGGCGTACACTACGACCACCTACGACATCCTGCTAGCCGATTGCGTGCGTTTGTTTGTTTCGTTTGCCGAGGGGCTTTATGGGAATAGCATTGCAACTCTTCAAGTGGACAACCGTGTTCCGAAGTCCGGTGGGTCGTAAATAAATGCAGTTAATGTGTGCTGGGTTGATGATGGGCCCCGGTACTGCTCTACGTACGAATGCGCATTCGTCATCCCGGAACTGCCTCGGCTCGCTCTGTCACAGATGTTCCTGCATGCCTAAAGGAGCAACAAAAAAGTATCATTTTTCCAGACGCGTTGACCGACAAACAAAGGCAGCCTTAGTTCGGATTTCGAACGCCAATTCCGCGGGCTGTTTTATATCGATTGCAATTAATTGTGCTATTGAGCTGGAGCGCCTCTTCAGGAAACCATCATTTCTATCTTTGCAGGCTCGCATGAAGACGCTATTAAACTTAAAGAGGCACCCGTTGTGCGATGGTTCCAATCTTCTCCGTTTTCTTCTCTCGCTGTAGGCTCTCGGGTGGCTGCTGTATCGAACAGGTTTTTATGTTCCTGTATCAGCAAATGGCAACGTTGACTTTGAATTGGGGTGGAGCCGGATTTACTGCTTTTTGAACGTTCCGTACCACTCAGGGGCAGGGTTCCCCCCATAAACAAGATTCGAAAAATTGATGAAATTTTGCTAACCACTTACCAGGGAAGAAATAAACTCCGAAAACAGCTACCCATCTAATCCACATCGTAGCTTATGGATAGAGGACTAAAACGAAACATTGGAACTAGTGATGGGGTAAAAAAAAACCCTGAGACGATTCTGATCCGAATCGGCAAATTTCGGAATCGACTCCGGAAGATAGGATGGACCAGTATTTTTAAGGGCCGACCGGTTACGTTTGAAGCCATACTGAGTCGTCCGGAGTTAGAGTCATCCAGAATCGGAGTAGATTAGAGCCGGAGTCGGGTGGAGCTGGCCGTAAGCGTCCAGGTTCAGAGTCATCCGGAGTCGTGGTATTTTGAAGTCGGAGTCGTCCGAAATCCCAGTCGATCAGAGTCGTTCGGAGTTGGAGTCATCCAGGAGTTGGAGTAATCCGTAGTTGGAGTCACCTGCAGTCGAAGCCTTTGGAAGTCGGAGCTAAAGTAGGAGTCAGAATCGACCAGTGTTGAAGTCATCCGGAGTCGGAATCGACTAGAGTCGAACTTGGTTGAAGTCGGAGACACTCACGAATTGGAGCTTGGCGACTCCATCCGACTCCAGTTATCCGACTACTGCCAACTCCGGACGAAACTGCTGGTTCTATTTTCGCCGAAGTCAGAATCAAAAGAAACAATAACCGGAGTGCCTTCAGCCAGCCCATCACCAGTTGGTTCATCACCTTTCCCGCGGCTAACAGTAAAACGTACAGCTTCACCGGTAGAAGCCATGGCATTGTGAAGAAGTTTTATGACCGCAGGAGTTCACGTTCTTCCACCGAACATACGGGCTACGACCCCCTGGGTCGGGTGAGGTGATATTTAGTTTGTCCAATCGAATCCATACAATAACGTTCGATTGATTATGGCGTTTCCTACCAGCCGATGCGAAACGGCTAGGATGAGATCACTACTTCCTTCTCTCTAACCGCGGATTAAGATTTGGTAATTGTTCGACAGGATTAGCCGTAATCGTTGTGCCTATTATTGTGGATTAGGGGTTGGGTTTTAATTCGTTTTTTTTTTACATGCGGCCACACAGCATCATCACCGCGTGTCATCAAAACAGTGTCAACAATCTCTACACACGATAACATTGACTTTTCCGCTAATTTCTTTTTACTTTTTTGTTCTTTTTTCTCCATCACTAGGTCTCGGTTAAAGTTCACCTACTGTGCCCCTCTGGTGAGATGCCTTCCAGGTGTGATGCGATCTGTGAACTTCAACCGAATGGGTCATTTGCGTGGCTGGCTGCTAGACGAACCCCACCGTTCGATTCGCCCCGACGCTGATGATATTCACAAAAAAGATGAGCCGTTTTGACACGCAAATGGGCCGCCGGGCGACCGTTTTCAAGGTACGACGACGATCACTTCCATCCGCTACGCGTACACGTAAGTGTATGAAGCGAAGAAGCACCATTATTGATGACCTATCTTTGTCCCGAAGGTCGTCCCCGGTTGTGCGCGGTTTTTGATACGAGCGCACGCGCCGTCCACACTACGTCCTTGCCGTTCGGCAACGATAAAAGTTATAATTTATCGCTCGGGAGTCTCGCATTATCTATCCCGAAAAAGCAACACCGTGGCCGTTTGTGCAGAAGTCAACTCCCCCCCCCCCCTTGGTGTACATCCGGAGGATCCACTACAGAGCGGCCAATCAAAATTATCTTCTTCGATCGAATGTGGGCATTGTGGGCAACTTTTCACCCTTGACCAGTGCGCGCATCCGCGGCAGAGCAGCTTCTTCGCCCGCCCCACAAAAAATATGTGACGCCGGACAAGCACATAATCGGGTAAGTGACAAATTTATCGCCACTTGAGGCGCACTTTACGATCACGAACGGCGGATGTGTGTGTCCTCTTCCAAAAAATGCCAACTTGACTTTCACCGATATTCTTGAAGTATTTCGACCTTGAGGTGCTTCTTTTTTTAGCTTTATTTTTTGGGCATTCTTATTGTATAATATGCAATTGACGATGGAGATTGCTGTTCAATGTCGGTGAGTTTTGCTTTTTGGGGGGAAGCTGCCACGCATCGACCCTTCGCGTTGACAGTGCGCGTTGAGCCACACACGAGCGACAGTTTTGATCGCTGTTAGTCGGAAGAAGATGATGATAAGCGCATCGCCTGTGATCGCTGTGAAGCGCGTCAAGATGATATATTCATCGTTTGTGAGTAAAATTCGACTTTTTGGAAACGAGTTTTAGAAGGCGTGTTCGGAGATGATCTCGTTCTCCTTCGGGCGTGGAAGCGCACCGCTCTTGCGTGCGTCGTGTTGGGCTGCGTAAAAGACTCGCCTTTACGCACGCACGCACGCATTGCAACAGTGCGTGAAGAGGGAGGACCTGGCCGGCGTATCCCGAAAGCCATGGGCGGTGATGGTCCCGAAAAAGGTCGCCCGGTTTGTAAATTCCATTTCTTTTGCTCTTGCTTCCACCACCACGCGCACACGCAGTTTGGTTGCGAAAGTTTGCTGCGTTTGCTGTGAACCTTTACGGCGTGGGGTAAGGCTGGCATAAGGTTCGTTGCCATGTCTCCGGCCATCAGAAGCCCCCCGTCGAAGACGCTCCGGTATTGGAAGTGTCACCCAAGAAGCGTCGCATTAGTTTTTATTATTCTTTTTTTTTTCTTTGACCTGTCCGGTAGTTTTGCAGCTACTCGAACGTTCGCGCTTTCCTGACGATCGCGCTGAGCCGATGGGGGGTCAAGCATCTAGTTTGGAGGAAATAGCTGTCAGCCGTAAAAATAACATTGCCACCAGCATTAGGTTTATGGTTGTGTGAAAATGTGTGCGCGGTGACACTCGTTTGTTCCTCTTTTTTGAGGAAGAAGGTGTAGTAAAAATGGGGCCCAAAAGGCTTGTGGGAAGCTAGGGAAGGTCATGGACAATCATTGAATTGTGATTTGAATGATCGATTTCAGACTCCTTTCTCAAAGGCAGCAACGGACTCGGACTTCAAGGAGCAAACGTTTTCCGGCCCCCGCTATACTGTTGACATTTGCCGACATTCGTCGCGCGGCGCCTTTAGCGCTTCACATGAGGAAATCCTTTTTATAATAATAGTTTTGTCTTTGTTGGGTGCTAAAAAAGTCGCATTAACGAACATCCTTTCGATTGGGTTAAACAAGAAACGCAAAAAAAAACAGCAAAAATCCGAATAGAAGCAGAACAATTATCGTTAATCACACTCGGTCGATCCGGTTTGGCATTTTTCGGTTGGTTTTTTTGTTGTCCTAGTACATTTGTAGTACATGCAACATACAACACGTCCGATCGCGAGGATCGAGGTTTTGCGTTTTGCCCCCCGAGGGCATCAATGCAACGCGCGCGGCCATATTCATATCGCATGTCCGTTGATTGTCGCACCTTGTGTGTCGCATCGGGTCGGCTCAAGCGGCGCATCCTCCAATTAAGCGAAGGACGCCGCTCGATGGCGCTCGATAATGTGTCGAAAATGTGCGAACGATCGTTCGGTACTGGCTTGCAGGCGGCAATAAACATGTGATGAAGGGCAACGCTTATTAGAGGAGCGTGTTTTTGTTGTCCTCTGTTTAGTAAACAATAAAAGATAGATGCTGATCACAGGGAAATTGTGCTGAAAAGCTTCTTAAAAGCTATCAAATTGCCGATAAAACCCAGCAGCCAGCCAACGAAAGCTGCTACTAATATAATTTTCTCATATTGGATTAGCGATAAGAAGTCGCTTTTTCACTTTTACTTTGCAAGCTCATAAATTCATGCCCAATTTATCTCCGCAATTCGTTGCTGACGGATGTTTGCGGTCGGAACTGGTAGCGGCGACGTCGGCCACTTATGACAAATGGTTTCCCTCCGTCTACCGCACGGTAAGGGATGGATTATCACCGTTCCTCCCAGTCCCCTCCAATGATTAGCATAAGCTGCGAGCGACAATTTATCTTTGCATCCCCCCAAGAGAGGGTTGAAAACGGATCCCCGAACATCGCGCGAGGACGCGAGATTGATGAGCCTCCCAAAATTGGCCTGTCCGCGGTGCGAACGGTGCCGCCGGCCCATTCCATGTGGATCGCTTCTGTTGACCATGGCCAGGGCCGTGTGTGTGTGTTGTGGGTTGAATCTTGTGTTGTTATTTGTTTGCTGCCAAACAAATGTCCGTGTTGGGTCGTGTGTGTGATTTCGTCGATAATTTTGCGCATGATCACCTGCCAGTCAGTCATGAGGGCAGGTTGATTGAGCAAAACGTTATTTATGTTGCTGAAAGGTTAAGGCCGGCAAAGGATGCAATTTCAACGGATGCATTTCATGCAGCAAGAGATGTATTTTGCCACCACTCCCTCAAAAAAAGCACAATCATCACAAATATAACTTCTGCCATAGTTATTCTATTCCTTTCGAGCGCCCCTCACCGATACCGCCACAGTTTGCGGGTTTTATTTCGGGGCTTTTTATCCGCTTAGCAGAATATCTGCTTATGAATATTGATGTCCATAAGCGTGCATATCGTGCTTTGTGAAATGGTTCGCGAATTGATCGAATCGAATGCAAATTTTTAAGATTATTGTCTGTTAAGAGAGGCTTTCCGCACGCGGTCGAGGCTTTCGTTTCAGTTCAGTGAGTTCCAGCGCGAATCGGTCGTAACAGGATCTGGTACGAGCAGGCTGGTACAGTCATGTTCCGCGGAAGCGGAAGGAGTTATAGTAATGTTCTTTGGGGGTTTAAAGCATTGGGTTGTAAATAAAGTTATTTTTTATACTACATTTTTAAGTGATGATTCATGCAGATTTTTTTTTTGGCTCATCTTTGGTTGTTTAGTCTGCAGAACGTCTTGATCGAAAATGTAAAAATAAATACAAAAAAGATCATTTTAATGGAAGATAATTTCTGAGGACGAGGAGCTGAGACATTCAATCACTTTTTAGACATATTAACTCAATTAATTAATCATTGGAAAGAAGAACAAAATGAGTTGTAATTGGGCTACAATATGTGTGATCGTAGTGCTATCTGTCTAAGCTTTCTGTCAAATAAACAAAGGCAGTACAGTATGCTCCCGTATTAAGCTGTACATTAGTGGTGGGAGCTCGTAATCGGACCTACCCGATTCCGATTCCATGTTCGGAATCAATTCCGGAGCCGATTCCGATGCTGGAATCGATTCCGAATCCGGAGTCGATTCCGGAACCGATTCCGGAGTTGACTCTGGACTCGATTTCGGAGTTGACTTCGGACCAGATTCCAGAGTTGACTCCGGAGTCGATTCCCGATTCGGCTTCGGAATCGATTATGCGATCAGAATCGACTCCGGAATCGGAATTGACATGGGAATCGCAATTTGCCCCGATAACGGAATCATGAAATAATTGACTCCAGAATTAGAATTAGCTCAGGAATGTGAATTAGTTCTTGAATTGAAAAAAGAAGAAGAAGAAGCGAAATCAGTCCGGGAATCTTCATAAAAATGGATCTTTTACAAGTAAATTTTGAATTTTTGCGGTTTTCAATACGTAGTTTGATTGGTCCCAAGCGCCTATTTTTATGGCGATGCCGAAACTGACTCCGTTTTGGAAGCCGATTCTAATTTAGGAGCCAATTCTGATTCGAGAACTGATTTCGTTTCTGGAACCGATTCCGATTCCGGAGTCGATTCCAGAACCGATTCCGATTCCGGAGCCGATTCCGGAATCAATTCTGGAGCCGATTCCGGAATCAATTCCGGAGCCGATTCTGATTCTGGAGCCGATCCCGGAATCAATTCCGGAAACTGATTCCGGACCTACTATCCAGCTTCAATTCCAGAAAACTGCGGATCTAGCCGGAATCGATTCCGACAAAAACTTTACATTTCCCATCAATACTGTACATGCGTTCCCAAGACACAGCAGCGTTTTCAACTCAACTCTAAAATCCACGTTTTCAGCGAAGTAGACTTCAAACATGTTTTAAAGTTTTTCCAATCAAATTTAGTTGTTTTTTTTATTGAAAATGAACATATTTTTAACATTTTGAAGATTTAAAAAAAATTAAATTAAAACATTTTAATTTGAACGAAAATTGCTTTTCATCAGACAATTCGTGTGTTCAATCGGTACAATTTGCTCCAATAACCTTCTAATGTAGACAACCACGTCCTTCCGAATCTGCGTAAATTCAAAGCGTGTGTTAGTTCGAGCCCTTTTTTCGAATATGAGTTGTTAATCCATACCCACAAGTAATGGAATGTTGATTGAACAAAGTCATCGAACTGGAACTTCTTACTATGTTGACAAGAGTTCGATGTGTTTCTTACTGCAGACACTGTTCGTGCTGACACAGTTCGTGCTGAGCGGCACATTTTAAGAAAAAATTGCAGAAATTCAATCATTGAACTTCGTTGAATTATTTAAGTACATTTAAAAAGGTGAACAAGAAGCTAAATGTGTTTTACAAATGTATAACACTTTAAAAGAAAACTAGAAATTAGAAATCATTTTTAATATCAGTTCCACAAGTCCTTCCGTCGTAAAAACACACCACGCTCTCGAAAGCTGAATTTCCGCTTCTCAAGGAAAATCAAACTCGCTTTCAATGATGAGGCGACATCCTCTCTCCCTCTCGCTCTCTAAAACGTGTTCCAGTTTCCGTGCACCGGCTACACCGACACAATGGTCATCAATAGGAAACTAGTTCAATGTCAAGCCCTGGGCCCTCCTCGGCCGGGGCAACCGACTCCGGCCTTCCTTCCTTTACCGTGTGCTCTCCCGGCTGGTTCCAAGGTGGTTGATTGATTTTGTTCAATTGTAATCACCATTTTGCACTTTTCTTTGCCAAGGTTTTAGAAGCTTGTGACAATGTGTGTTGTGTGCGTGTGTCCTAGAGAGCTAGCAAACCAAAAAAAAAAAAAACAAAAACCCCCCGTGTGAGCAGTTCTAAAAATGAAACATCACACAGATATATTCAAATAATTCTGATGCGTCCCTACTCCACACCGTGGCGTGGTGTCTGGTCCGCGGTCCCCCCTTGCTAGCGAGCCAACAGGCTAGAACCGGTTGCCGGAACCGCTCGGCGACACGATCCGATCTGACTGGAATGTTAAATTTAGCAGCCAAATGTTTAGATTCTTCCCCATCGTAGCCTGGCAGTTTTTATTCGGCTGTTTGTGTCCAAAATTAAGCTTCGCTCAAAAATACAATGCCAAGAATAGAGTGAGTAGAGTCAATGGTCGCGCGGTCGGAGCGAGCATCCAATATATTTCTTGGGCACTCCTTATCGGCCCCCGAGCACGGGTGGGGGGCGGTGAAGCCGCGATCAAGGGGACGAGGATCTTGTTATTTTAATCCGTGCGAATCGCGCCGACTCAGAATTCAGGTTGGAGCGAAGATGCGTAAAAATGTTGTTTAACTTGGACCGACCGGGGACCAAGGGACTCTAGGTCTTTTAAGAGTGAGCCGGTTTTGTGGGGCTGCGGGGTGCGGTGTTTGCGGTAAACTCAGGTAGAGCAGCAACATTTCGGACGTGCCTGCTGGCGAGCTTTACGATTATGCCTTTTTTGGGGGGATAGAGAGAGAGAGAGAGAGAGAGCGAGATAGAGAGAGAGGTTATGTTTGTTGAGATGATAGTTTTCGATCATCTTTCCGGCAGCCTTCGGATAGTTCAGCTAACCAACCAAACTGAAACCGGATGATCCATCCATCCTGTCCTGGTCGTCCCCCCTTTGGGGGATACACTGTTAAAAGGTTGCAACGAGATCTTATCACAGCGGTTTGAGGTTAAAATGTAATGATGCTTTTAAATAGTTTCTCCTTGTGTCCTCAATAATTTCCACAAACAAAAACAGGTTCCAAAAAAAGATCCTCGCTGCCCTTCAGAGCACATCTTAATTGAACCCGCGTTGCGGTGGTTTTGGTTTCTCTTCGTTTTTCACGAAGATTACATTTTTAATAAATTTCGGTTTCAATACACCTGATGCACCTGATGCACCGCGGGGTTCGAGCAGTTTTCGTTTTTCGCAACACAGAGGGCAGACGATGTCATAAATTACACCACGCGGGTCACTATGCGGCACAAGTGTGTGAGTGTCGCGTAAAACAGTTATTGCGGCATTTTCGTTGCTTATCCTGCGTATTCGCACGTGTTCGGTGTGCTCAAGGACACACGAAGAATACTCTCTGTGGAAGCTGTGGACAAATGTCGCTGTACTTTATTCCATATCGAGTAAATAAGAATTGACTTTATATTGGTTTTTATTTCTCCTGCAACGGAGATTCATTCTAATTAACGCGCAGTAACACGATTTTGCTAGTCAACGTTTAATCAAGCAAATGTGTGCAATTCGGTGTGAAATAAATTATGCACGCAACGCAAATTCCAACATTCCTTCCAACACACGCACAAGGACACTGGGAGCCTTTAAACTCCAAAGCCAAATATTCCTTCATGGTCCAAGCGCGCGCGCCCGAGAGAGGAGGTTCGTCGCCTGCTTGCGCGTCGAACTTGTTTGTATCATTTTGTGTAAAAATAAGGTTCGCCTACTCGATCGCTTGACTCGGTCGTTTATGCGCGAGTGAGCAGAAATTATCATCTCCTCGCTTCTTGGATCGTTCTTGGAGTTTAGCGTTTTGGTTGTTTGCTTAACGTTTGTTTTTATTGATTGTATCTATTGCTTTTATTTGCATTTCCATCTTTTAATCGGTGTCGCATGGTTCGCATTTCTTACTGCCGGCAGTTGGCCTTTTTGTAGCGGAGTTTTTGAGGGGAGAGAAGGATTAAAAAAAAACACGGACGAGAGAAATGCCAGACAACAACGCCAGCCTACTTTGATCGGTGACCGGGTCACCGATGGTTTTTGTGGAAGACATTTCTATACCAACCTCCCGAAACAGGTAGACACAACTGATACGGTTAGAAGCCGTCTGCAGTGGGTTGCACAGTGCCATTCAGCCAGTCTTGGCGAGCATTCCGTTATTATCATTTCGCGACATTCACGTGCATACACACACAGACGTATACACAGGATCATTCAGGCCAGTAGTAGTCCCATTGACCGATTGACGCACGGGGGTCGCACGGTTGTTTGTGTGTCGCGGCGGGGTCAGTCGTACGTTTCGGAACGAGTTTTCTCGCGTCGCTTCGCGGTTTCGAGCGCCGGCAAATTATGCTGCACTGACCACTGGATGCGCATGGGGGCTGGTTCGAGGTCGATGGGGCATACGGTGGTGCGAACGATGCACGTTAATTCACTTTCAACATTTCGCGAAATCGAACGTGAAGGGGTTCGGGGCGGTTGTGTTTGTTTTTTTTTTTGGTTTCGCCGCTGTTTTATTTTTGTCAAAGCGCATCAGAAGATGACAAGTTAACATTAATTTTTAATACAAACAAAAAAAGCAACCTCCCTCTCCCTTCCCAACGAACGAAAACTTAATGATCGTTACATGCGTCGAAACGGTGGACGGGAGGATGCTATCTGTCCTTGCCATAATTAGTCACTATACGAACATGTGTACGATCGACCCCCGGTGGTGCCGTTTTGGAGCTGCGATCATGTCAACGGCACCGGACGGATGCTGTGTGCAGTGCAGTGTACCCTTGACATTCGGAGATCTGCTTTTTTTGTAGCTGCATTTATTAAGCTTCATTTCAACGTGGCAGAAGAGATGTTTCTGTTTTATGATAAAAACAGAAAATATTAAAACATTTAACAGCAAAGATCAACCTGCTTCTCACGCTGTTTCAATCAAGGGAACTTTGGTGCCGTGACCAGGATTGCAAGCAGTATTTCGTTTGGTGGTAAATAGCACTGCTACGAAAGGAAGTGGAAATTGGGTACCATTATTGGTGTCGTCTTTTAGGCTCGTTTGCATTTTCTGCAAGCATTTCCATCTTTCCCCTTGATTAATGAGCAAACGCATATGTTGATATGGTAGCTGCTTTCGTCACAACTGCTATCATTAACCGCGCTGTGGAACCGCGCCACTCCCAAAAGCTGGTCGGTATCATTTTACAACCCGCTGTTGGGGCCTACATGAGGAGCCTGATTTATGCCCTACAAATGATTGATCAACCGTACCCGGGACGTGTGTGTGTGTGTGATTATTGTCGGTACGTGTGTCGGCGCACAATAAACGCTTTATTGGTCAATTCACCTGACAAAGGGAATGTGAAGTGGTGCTATCGTTATTGGTGTGATGCAATTTTACACCTCGTTCGAGAGAAGAGTTTTGTGCTGCGAAGATGAGCATCGAAGCAAGCGGCTCATTCCGTGTGTTTGTGTGCGTCCCTGCCTTCCGGGAGTGTCGGTTGTGCGCACGTACTGATCTTTGATTGCATTTACAATTCAATTACGAGCCACACCAGGACATGCATGCTAATGTGGAGTGCGATGCAGTCTTCTATTTTTAGCTTTTCTTATCCGCAATTACTTCTAACGGACAAATGAAATGTTACATTTAAATCTTTAAACAATCGAATGATTCAAATTAAAATGATGCTTACATGCGCGTCCCATTAGTGTTAGACAAGTAATTTAAATAAACACACGCCAGCACGCTTGCAGACGGCGGGCGACTGTTGCACATTTGCATCCCTCGTGGCTGTCAATCACTTGCTAGCTGGTCGTTGATCAAGCATTGGCTATTATGATCGATGATAAACGAATCGATCATCTAAACACTAACGCTCGCTAATGTCACCTAAACATTTAGCAGCAGAATCGGCTAGGAAAATGTCATCCGGTTTGTAGTGTTTTGTTTTAGTTTTTTTCTCCCTGTTTGCTCCTCTACCAATGGCAGCATCCCTGTCTCCATGGATGTCTGCTAACACCTATTTGACCCCTGCGCGGGGGCACCAGCAACCAGCAGCAAATCGGAAAACGTCATGATGGCTTTACACGGACTGGCAATCGTAAAACACAGTAGGCACATCATCGGTCGTCGTCGTCGTCTTCGTCGTCTGCCCACCCGTTTTGCAGGCAGACGCGAGTGAAAGAGAGATTGGTTGACAGTGAAGTGTAGAAAGAAGTGGCCATAAATGCAATGATGTTTTATAGCTGCCGATGGTAAATGCTGTGTGTTGCAGCAGGTTCAAACCGCAAACACCCCCCGAAGGCTACCGTTTGAACTTGAAAACTCGGCTGGTTTGATCTGTGTGTTTGTGTGTGTGTGGGTCATACAAACGAGCCAGAATTGTTAGAAGCGTTGTCACACAGTCGCGGCGGATGCTGCAGCGTCGACTAAGAGGTAACATCGTTTGTAGCGTGAGTGACGTGGGGAGTTTGTGTTGCGTCGTTGTGTACTACTAAAGCAACTGCGACGTGCAATAAAGAGGGTGAGTTGTCGTACGGGTTACTTAGTGTTGCGGTACGGGATGGAAGTGATCAAACTGGGAAATAGTACTAAGGAGGATCTGTTCCACTAGTTTTTGGTTGTTATTGTGCGATAAATGGTAGTAGACAAAAACAGTATACTGTTTTATTTTATTTTTGGAGGGATCGATATTTACGCATAAATTAATGCTCAAAACTATAAACTATTACTCCATCTTAGTGCCTTAGTGGTATAAGATCACTAAGGGACAAGGCAACTATTAGGATTTAGTCGACTATTTCGGTAATTCAAGCGCTATGAGTAGTTGAACTGCTGATATAATTTATTTTATACTTAGTTCATGTTGGACAAATTTATTCATTTTATAATTATATATAAAAATTTATTTAAATCATTTAAAAAATTTATTTTAATTTAAATTTATTTTTAAGCAATACGGCAGAGCCATCCCTTCTGAAAAAAATAATTATATTTATATTTTGAATCATAAAATAGAAGTAAATATAATTTAAAAATTTAGTCAGTTTAATTAACGTATTTTGTTTCGAAAATTGCACGCTTATCAATTATTGCATTCTATTGTTACAAAAACATGGGAAAAAATGTTACAAATGTTGCAATCGCATTGAAATTCCCCTTTATTTTGTAAAAAGGATTTCACGATCATGATCCCACCGCCCAAATTCACTGATTCACGCCACTAAACTGACGCACGTCGCGCAACACACGCGACACGCACGCGGTTCAAGCTTTGCGCGCGCGCGCTGGCTACGGCGAGACGCATCTGTGCTCACCATAGTGAGCAGATCGTCATCATCTCCCGCCCATCTCCCGCCGGATGATGGGAAACGGTATAAATAAGCCTTTGAAATTCGCAGCGCATTTCAGTCGGCTGGCGATTTTGGCGCGTTTAGGATCGTTCTGCGTGTGCCGGTGTGCCTCGCCGTGTAGGGGACATCATTTTTTGCTTGTGGCGCTCGTGAGCAAGGGTGGTGCCTGAAGTGCAAGGATCAATCATTGTGCATCGTAAAGAAAGAATTAGTGCAAATGTAAATGCAAGGAAGACAAAGTTGTTTTTGTGAACAATTCAACACTGCCATATTAGGTGTAAAACGTGCTTAGAACAGTGAATATAGTGCCCGCACACCGCAGTACGCAAGACGCAGCTTTTTGTATGGATTAATTGTAGCTGCTTGCAGATCAAAGAATCGCTGTAGAACAATCTTCCCCCTCCTACTTGAATGGTGTGCATTGCCGTGTGCTCGAAAATGGTGAGTTGGGTGGATCTTCTTCGCGCGTCAAGAATGAAATGTGTCGCTCAGGATATTACGAGCACGTCCGTCAAAACGTGATCGTACTATTGAAATTGGCTGCCAGATGGAGATATCGCTTTCAGTGGGATCCAGTTTCTGGTTGCTCCCTTCTGGTGAGGGTGGGTGGCGCGCAGTAAGTGACTCAATCCTGTGACATAAACGCAGGACACGTTCGGTATATGAATCGGTAGGATCGACCTGGTACATCCGTCTTGGGGGTTGGCGCTAATAGAACCGTTCGCCCGTGGTGCATCCGGATGCTCCAACTACACCGACACAGCGATCGTTTGTAGATACGTGCGTGCTTAACGCTGTGTGTGTGTGTGGTTCCTCCCTGCAGAATATATCGCAGATTCTTGACGATCTGTCACCTCGTTTAGCAAGGAATGTTGATATTTCGTGACGACTTCCCCACACACTCTTTCGTTCGTTCGGATCATCTGGCGCGAGAGTTACTTGCATTTGCCGGAGAACAAAACGCGGCCCGACCAGCGGCAGCTTCTGCAGCACACGTACCTAGAAATGATGGATAAATTGTCATGATTTACGGTGAATGTGTTGTTTATGCAAATGCTTCGGCCGTTGCTGCTCGATCGCCAGCTCGATCGATTACTACCGATTGTGTGCGCGAGGCGCAAGTGGTGAAAACGAACGCTTCCTTTTTTGCCCCTTTTTTGCTGTGGTGCTTTCGGTGTTTAAGATACCACCCGCGGGACAAGAAGCGTGTTCTGATTGAGATAAGCAGCAAGTAACATTGCTGTGTATGTTTCTTGTTCTGTCCGAGAACCGTTGAGGGAAGCGCAAACACGTGCGCTAATACTGGACCGGAGTGGCTCTATCGAACGCAACAGGACATCGTGAAGATGAGTCAGTGGCCGTGGGGTTTTTTGTTTTGTTTTAAAATATCTAATGTTATACGGTGATATACAGAATGCATAAATTTCCAACCGGCCAGTTGATCCTTGGGGTGAATCACTTTCTTGGAAGGGAAAGTTGTAACATTGTAGCAGTGGTTGACGGTGCGTGGGGGAACTTTTTGAAGGACCTTCGGACGATCTTCGCTGAGTGTTAATTAGCAATTAGGTGAAGAATGGGAATTCACCATGGTGTCGTTATGTGGTGTGTGCCACTTAGGTTAGGTGTGTTTTAGTAAATGGCGATGATTGAAATCAATTCATCGATAACAATGCATCGTGATATCAAAATCATATCCATTTTAATTTATTTTTACAACTAGTAAATTAAATTATCTGGACAACTTGGCAATCCGTTCAATGCTCAAAGTATTTTCCGTTGTTAAATACTACTTTTTCCAATATTTTTAAAGTTTTTATCGAGAAACCAGTTCGGCTCTAAGGTCGCTATCCATGCATCGGTCTATTTTGTCACCTAATCGTAATTGGAGACGTGCTGGTCAGCCATATCATGTTCCATCGACTAGAACAATCAATTAATCCAAAGGATCAATGTGTAGGCTACACATTGGCGAGGATAAAACTTCAATTTTCGGTGTTTATTAGACCTGTTTTAGGAGCAGTTCTTTAAAAAGTTAACTAACGGGGTTCGTCGCTTGTTGACCAATTGCCATACGAGACTTAGTTTTTCACCTTTGGGACATTTTTCCTTGCTTTTAAGCGATGGGAAATTACTTGCTAATATACTTGAAGCATCTCAAATGGCCCTCCGAAACGTTTCTCCATATTTTCAAAAGTGAAGTATAGTTCTTTAGCCAAGCGCCTGTTCAATATAAACTTTCCCAACATGGCCAAAAAGCTTGTCGACTGGGTTGATCCTCAGATCATTGATCGTATCGTAATAGATCACACGTTACAGTTCTGGACCGTAATGGAGGACTTGGAAACACATTTTGAAGTACTATTTCAACGGTATTGATTCAAAAACATTCATTTAAAAACATAGAATTTTCAATAGTTGAAGCAGTTGGATGAAAATGCCTATAAATTTTATATCACTCTTTTGAAAGAGAATGATCAGTGGAAGGAAGTGTGCAATACGTAAAAAAAAATTTCGTCTGTTTGTACCACACTCTTTCACATTATCTAACCGCAACGCTCATTTCCCTAAACAGAGCTGCTCCCCCAAAAGCTCATATGTGCCCATAGGGGCTTGAATTCCACACACACAAACACACACACACACAAATCGACCAAATGCTCCACACAAGCATGGGAAGATTTATTTAATACTTCTCCCTACCGTCCTCATCACCGCCAGCATTATTGTCCACCCAGGTGAGCTGATTTAAACAAACCGTTTTACCGTACGGTGACGGGGCGGTAAAATACCATAACGAGCTCATTGTTTGATCAACCGAACCGAACCGCGGCCAGAAGTGATCCCGCCCGAAACTGTCACAAAAGCCAGCAATGGTGACAGCAAACAGCAGTTGCACGGTTGTGCGCTCCTTGCACGATGCACCATACAATCGTTTGCTCCACGGGCGCAAAGACGCAAAGAAAAGGTGGCGGGATGGTGGAATGCGAAATATTGTATCACTTTTGGGCGAGACACCGAAAGGAAGGGAAAAGGGGAAACATGAAAACTTCATTATCATTTCGGTGTTTGCATCAAGGGGACAAGTTTTGCGAGCAGCCGCCGGTGTGGAGCATACTTTTTGGCCAACAATTTCCTTGTAATCACGGTAAAGGTGGCTTGCATGAAAGAGATCGAGGTTTCCCGCCTGCGACAGAGTCCAAAGCACCCCAAAACTCGAGGCTTTTTTTGTAGTACTCGGAATGTATGGCTGTGTGTGTGTGTCTCATAAATATGGATGATTGATATTTGGTTATGCTAATGGTTATGCTTTTCCACCTGCAGCAGCAGCAGCAGCAGCGGCTTGCATCAGGTCAGGTTGTTGTTATCTGCGCCCCCGAAGGGTCGCCAAGCTGCCCTAGTAACCGAGAAGACCGATCTTCCCACATTGAGGTGAACCTGATGCTCTCGGCTGTCGTTGCATTTCCCCTTCCCTTGCCCCATCCCCGTTGCCCAATATCTCAAATGACAGCGCAGGGGAGCCATAACTTAGGCCAAGATTGCAACAAGAGCGGCCGGGCAATGAATCTCCCCTGGAGACGACCTCAAAAAAATGGGGCTCCCTTCCCTCTCGGGAATGAGTGCAGATTCGTTATATAACAAACGGTTAGAGGAAAGACTAGAAGCGATGCATGACACTGAAACACACACACACACAAACACAAACACAGGAGGCTCACGGGCGTGTTGCGGGATGCTAATCAGTCGCCCGAAGTGAAGACCGTGAATACGTTAGGAACTGGTTGATAGGTCACCCAGTGACATCTTGTGGCCGGGCATGCACGCGCTCCACATGCCGGCCGGGTGTCTTCGGCAGCAAACCGGTCGGGGGCACACTTTTGTTTTCGTTTTCGGCACACTTGGAAAACTGGATCGCCGCCCGGGCCCACCCGATGCACCGACGTACCCCGACGAGCGGGAGAGAAGGTCATTGGTCCGCGGTTGTTTTTGTGGCTGGATTGCTGATAACAATTATCGACTCATGGATGGTTGTGAATCTATATGGGGTTTTGAGTGTGACGTTGTTTGATCAAATCTTGAAATGATCTCGGATGATCTCGGCGCTAAAACGACGAGGCGTGTCGCTTTTGCGGTGTAGCAATCACCTGATCGTGGCATAGTTTTTAATGCTTCATTGATAAAAGGGTGGCAACGCCCAGATGAGATGGAAGACAACATGTCCCGATGATCGCGATGAAGATGATCGAAATGGTTAGGATGCATATGTGAAATGATCTTGAAAAGTCTGGATTGTTCCTCAATTTGAAAGGTGAATAAATGAGATGAAAATGCTCGTTTATAAGAGTTTCTTGCTGAAAAAATTTCTTTCAATATTACTACTTTTCATGCTCTTTTGTATCGGTTCAATTTTAGTACATTACATTATGTTGTTCTTAGAAGTATCAAACATTCTCTGCTAAGTTTATCAACTTGAACTCCGCTCAGATGGCCCAAGACTCGTGTCCATAGAGGACGACCGGGCGAATGTGTGCGATATATCTCACATTTTGTGAGGTCTCGATTTCTTCTGGATCTCAGCAGATGGGAAAGCTCATAGTATGCACGATACTCCTGCACAATGCGTCTCCGGATGTCGCTGCTGATCTCGTTGTCTGAAGTAATGACCGTCCCAAGATCGCAGAATCCACAGATCCTTTACCATCTGGAGATTGTCATAAATGCTTATTACGCACCCATCGGAAAGCCTGCTACGATCGTAGAATTGTAAAAATGCTTGAACAATAAGCCTGTCATTTTCAAATAAATTTGACTAAAATTTCATTGTCACTCTACTGGCGGTGAATCATTGCCTTTAGTTGGGCCTTTTAAATGTCTGGTCTTGATTTCTCCAGAGTGAATTTTAAGGGAAGTTCGCCTTCTCATGTCCCTGCTATTCAGATTTCAGAAGTATTTTTCAGACTTCAACAGCGATCGTCAATTATTCAACTCACGACAGATGGAAACATTAATGTCTAGTTCGTTCTTTTCCTTCCATTATCTAATTTCGTCCGATCAAGAGAGCTCCTAGACCACATCCCTCCCGTTGGCCTATGGACACGATCACACTCATTAAAGCGTGTGTCGGCATACTAATCCTATTATCCCTCCCCAATAGGTCCCTTCTTCCCACGAGAAACCGACCTCGGTCGGCGAAAATCAAGAACATGCCGGCACGTAGTAGAGAAAGATCGTTAACTTACTTTACCTCTTTCGGACGGGTTCTTGGCTATGTAAGAGAAAGATCTGCTAGCGCAACAAAAAAAAAAGGAAGGATAGGAACATGTTTGTCAAATAATTGTGTAAATGCCTTTTTTTGTTGGGTTTTGTTTTGGCTTATCTCCAAGACCAACATATGGGGTCGGGCATCTGTGCATGCGAAATCGTTAAACTTTTTTAAGTTCGCCGCACCTTGACCGCAGGCTGACGTCAGGTTCGGGACGTTCTGAGTGTGCGGGTCATTGTACTTTGTTTGTCTCGTCACCCACCGCAGGCTCTGTGCAGTTTGATAGTTAGACGTCAGAGAAGAATGTGACCAGATGTCCGAGAACGACTATTAATGATATCGTCGTTAGCGTACTGCCGCTCAGATAGCGATCTTGTACCTTGTTTTTTATTTAAATTCTTTCTGCAATCTATTACTTTCATCGGGGAAGGCAGAAACCGTTGGGTGTTTTGTTTGCATCCCGAAATTATGCTTTGTACCTTCTCGAAATGGTCATCAAATGTTATTGAGTCATTTGTCACTGCCGGCGACGGGACACTGACATTTTGGCACGGTGTCGAATATCAACCTTCGTGCTTGATTCTGTCGATGATTGAGTGATCTTGCAAGAACAATAAGGATGCAAGAACAGTGAAAAGCGGAAAGAGAGACAGTCTACTAATAACGTGGTTATAAGATCTCTTCCCTACGGCCTGCTATGCTGCTGGACCGTGGACCGTGACACTGTTGCATGCTGCAATTTTGCCAAGATCGCCAAAGCCCCCGCGGGTGACGATGTTTCCCACCCGATTGCATTCAAGCTGCGATGAGCGGTGGTGCGCAAGAGGATTGTTTGGTGCCCCTTTGGCATGCGGGGACCTACTGCCCCACTAGACGATGGTTTTTTGCATTTCGGACCGCGATGCGATTGTGCAAGTTGTGGTCCCATTTTTGTCTCTCTTCACGCAACTGCACCTTTCCGCCACACCGTACCGTACCGTGTCAGAAGGTGACAAAGATTAGGCCGCGTAACGTTCCCCCCATGCAGACTTAAGCCCACCGTTCTGCGCAATCTACTAACCATCTTGTCTTGTGTTTGGTTCAAACGATCGGAAAAAAAAACAAAACCAAAAAAACGTTCCGGCATATTCTGTTGGCGCTTCTGGTGACGGCTGGCCGGTTAATGGTTGGGTTGGTGTCCGTGTCCGTATGACTTGTGTGCACAGAGTGACACATTTTAGAGCGCGCCCCAAAAGTGAGGAACAAAAAGCCTTCACCTCCAGCCGTTCCGTGGCTTTCCGTTTGTGTGTGTGTGTGTGTGTGTGTGTGTGTGTGTGTGTGTGTGTGTGTGTGTGTGTGTGTGAGTGCGTTTTTTTTTCTGCTAGATAATTCAATTAAGATAGCAAATCGTCTCAGCAATTTGTCGCGTTTGGCGTGTGTGTGGATACGGTAGAGCGGACGTGCGTACGGGCAAGCGGGTGCTTAGCCCCGTGTGCCGAGTTGTCGTAATTTGACCAATGACCGTAACTGCAAAGGTGCCGACCTGTGTGTCGGAAGATTAGATTAGGTGATAGAGCGAGGGAGGAGATATAAAAATGATAGCGTTTTTTGTTGCTGTTTTGTTTCTTCCAGAATTGTTTTGAATAAGCAATCCGTAAGAACTGTACACGGTATGAATCTTAAAGCTTAGACAATGTGAAGAGTCGAACAATTGAGCTTAATTTCAAAAGGGGTTTAGTTCATTCTCCATGGTATTTGTGTTGGGCAATTGTATTGTCTCTTAATTTGTATGTGAATTAAACCGAACTTTAGACGGAGAAACAATGTTTTATGCTCTTAAAAAATGATTAATTACTAGTTTTACCAATGATTATTCTGATATAACTCCCCTAATAATTCTTTAAATCGACAACAAAATTACAGCAATTATGTTGCATTCGCTTGTTTGCTCTCTTGCCTTAAGTGATCAGTACAAAGTTTGTTTTTCTTCAGAATATACAAGCCTAATAATTATAAATTGATCATTTATAACATTTAGAACATTTGATATCAAAAAGCTAGTAACTGAACACAATTTTTCCTTATTTTTGTTTTGTTCTGTTTTATAGTTTTGCAAATGTTTTAGCCTCTAAATCTAAAGGCAAATATGTATTTCAAAGGGATTAACGTACAATTAAAAAAAAATAATTCAAACGCCTCCTTCTATTATACTATTAAAAACTATCTGAAGGTTTAAAAATGATCAACATGATCTGAACATAAACATAAAAAAACTAAAAACAATTAAAAACATTAGAGTAATTATTCAATGATCCACTGGCACTAATCAGTGATACAGCTTAGTTACAACTTTGACATCCATTTGGGTTTATTTAAAAAAGGCATATTCAATTGGTAGATAATTAATAAAAATGACCTGATTATTGAACTTTTAATGTCTATATCATTTAATATGCTTTGATGATTTGATGATTTGCCCACACATCTAATATATTATCATACTTCTGTGGTTAGATTTGTCATTATTACGTGGTTCAACCATGAGTGCTTTTATTGAACTGACCATATAATCTTACACTAACCTGAGCCATAACCCCGATCTCACTAACACCTAGTTACATGCTATAATTTCGCATATGTATATATACTACAGTCATCATCATATTTAGGGCAGTAATTGACGATCAAAAACAAAAAAAAACTCAGGTATCTCTTTCCTTAAACAACCGGTTGTTCCGTTCAATCAAAATTATTTAAAATTCATCGAAAGGGAAAGGCAGCCGTGTCGATCCAATACAGCACATCACGCGCCTACCCGAGAATTCCATTAGCATCTTCCAATGGCGACCTTGGAACGGTATCATCGCTCTCAACCCATCGGATCTATTTCTTCTCCACCTGTCGTGCTTGTGTCCGCTTCCCCGCTGCCGGCTTTACCGGTCTAGTAGAAAATCGAACGACACAAACATAAAGCCACAAACCACCTCTGCACACCGAGACGCTTTATAACGCCCAAGCGCCCAGAGCGTTATCCGCCTGTAAAAGACGCGGGGCCAGTGAGCGAAAGAACTCAATTGACCGAAGGACAATTGTATCCGCTACGGAACCGCTAACGGGTGTGAAGTATCCCACTCGGCAAGCATGTTTTTGTCATCAGCAAAATAGCAGCAGCTTCAATCAAGCTGACAGAAAACAAAAGCGTGCACTTTTTTATCGGATTAGGTGGTGTGCCTTGGGGCCAGAATGGAAGAATCATTAGGTTAATGTCTTTCTATCTCATACTACGCATGATCGTAGCATACTGTAAAGGGGGGGGAGGGTCGTCATTATGAAAACGTTGAAGTTTATTTTATTAAATTAAGATTTGCTACAAAACAAACGCACGCCAATCAAAGACTAATGGGGCGTACCACTAAGCTTCGCGCTACACGATATCCTCAGGCGACGACTTTAATCAACACGAAAGCCCCGAAACATCATACTTAGGAGGAAGATTACTCCTCCTCCACTGATGAAGGTGGTGCAGCAGTCGTGTTTGGGGGGTGCTTTTGCTTATTTATAGTAGCGTGGTGTATTTTATCAGAAATCAATTTATTATATTACCCTCTTTGGAAGGCAAACCACTCGTCGTCTTCATATCGACGACCGTACGGCTTGTGGGTGATGGCTTGATGGCTTGGTACGCGCGGTTCACGCGGTGTGTGCCCTTCGATGGGACGCGTCGCGTCGAAGCCCTGTCGAACCAGTTATAATGCGTACGGGGCACATCGCATCGCCGTGGTTGCGTAACGAGCCGCATCTTTATTAAGGCTGCCGCGGCATCGAAGATGATCGTTATTTCAACTGGTTTTCAGTTCAGTTTGTTTTTTTTTTTTTTTTTTTTTTTGGGGAGGGTTTAAGAGCAGCGGGAGGGAAGAAGGCAAGGCGAGACCGATTATCCACTGTGTGCAGGATGTGACCTTCGGCGGATCGAACCATACACGGGGGTTATGGAGATGTAAAATCGAGTAAAGGTTAGTGAGTAGGAGGTTATGTCCTGCACTGTTCACCCCGTGGATTCACCCAGTACTGAGCGTAAACGGATTGTCCCATATTGTGCCGAATGTGGCAGAGCAATCATACTGACACATAGAATGGTCATTCAAGAACTGAGCCGACTAACGAGACAGACGTTCCTTCGCCAAACATGTCAACTCATAACATTTAATTCGTTGCATCCTTTACTAGTTGGAGGGCGAAGTTTGCAAACAGTGCCTGCATGCATTGTAGAATGATCGTCATTAAATTGCTGCCATCATGTTGTCTACTTCAAAAATAGAAGATGGAGCAATAGACCCGATTCTCCACCAAATAGGAAAAAAAAGATTAGATTTTTTTTTTACTTTACCTTGAACTAGTCCGAAATTTGTCCAATTTTGATTTACTTCGCAAAGATTTACTCACATCATACCGTCTCCGCGAGAGGGCAATATCCTTCTAATGAGTCTAGTTTAGCCCAATTCATGTTTTTATAGGTACACTCATGTGCAAATGGCAAGTAATTTAACACATTAACACACTACGCTAAGATAGTACGGGGTTCGTCGCTTTGGGTGGCGTTGAAGTCTTTTCTTTTAGCGCTTCCACAACGTTCCATTTGACCTCGCGTGCTGTTTGAAAGGTAACGGAGGAACGTTGTGTTAGTTTATTTGTTTGTTTCTGAAATGAGATTATATGTTATTGTTATTATTTATTTGTATTATTAATTCAGTTTAATAATTATAAAAAAAAACTTTCTCAAATCATTCCAATTCAGATATTTGATGAAATTATTAATTACATGATTAATACATACAAATATTGCGTATCTCAAAACTATAATCATAAAATAGACGACCAATCGAAAACATCAAAATACCATACGAATACGTTGAGATAAAAAAAAGATCACTTAATATATTCAGTACAACACAAAAAATGTAAATAAAAGAGGGTATGACAGGAAACAAAACGAAAGGTAAACATTGCGCCTCATCCTCCACCCCTTAGAAGCATACTCATAGAACCAAGTTCCAGAAGTGGGTCATTATTTGCATACCTTTCGGCAAGAACAACACCTAGTATGTGAACCGGTCTCGCGCTGATCGTGAAGCTTTTGGACAATCATGTCCTACACGTACTTGCTGACACCTACGATCACGGTTGTGTACCCCTTCGGACCCCTCAGACACTGCGATGTCTCACCAACGGAAGCGACATTTACGCGCGCGTGTGTGTGCGCTCGTGTGTATGTACATTAATACTTCTTGTCACTCGTGCGTCTGTGCCTCTTCACGCCGTACAACTTATTTTCCGTGATTTCGTTCAACCGCCAAAGCGCTGCTGTGAGTAGCCGCAGGCTCTCCTCCCCATGTTTGCTATTCATAAGTGGTCGATAATCGAAAGTAATTAGTTATTGTTGTTGGTGAGCGACTGTTTAATGTTCCCAACACAGTGCAAGGGGTTCCGCGGGTGATGTGATCGCGTACCCTCGCGTAGATCTTCTTTTGCGAGGACGTTTGTGCTAGATCGTACTCGAGGAAGAGTAGAAGCACCGGCCCAGGGCAGTGTTGCACAGTAGCAGCTACTGGAATAAAATAACCTTTCGCTTTACAAACGGGTCATAGTCATCTTCTGTTCTAATGCATTGTACTAAACCTCTCAAGGTTGAGATTTGGAAGGATGCACACAGGCTGTTTTAGTGAGTAGAAGCATCAAGTACAGCTTCTTGCTTAAATACTCACATGCCAATCTGTCACGTTCAGGCATGCTGTTGATTTGATTAATATCATCCTCATCATTCTCACCGGCACTATGTGCAAAACGTTTTCCCCATACGGTATTCGGTATTCGGAATTGCACACTTTGTAATCGTATGCTGTTATCGGCGGTATGTAGGTCAGCCTGATGGTGGACAAGGTGGACGTAGCATAGTCTCTGCTGACGCGCCACTTCAAGGCAATAACGCTCATCTTATACATTGCGGATGATTAATCAAAAGTAATAGCAATTAAATGTTAATCAAATACGAGTTGCGGTGGAGTGATACCAACCTAGCAACACTTTGGAGGGCATGTTTAATGCGCTTAAACTATTACGTTTTTTGTTGTGGTTGGCGTTCATGTGAAATCGATACCCAGAGTAGTTCGGTATCGGCGGGAAGATCTTGCACGCGCTGCTTGGAAACATCTGTTCGATGGCTGTTGATGCTAATTAGGAATTCAAATTCATTAGCTTAATTAAATTGAGTGCAGATGGATTGATCTGTACATGGGCGCAGGCCCAAATAACGTTTTTTTTTGTATTACCTTAGTCTTAAACCAAATAATTGAAAAGAATTTTGAAAGTACTGATAAAACTTTAAGAGCTATTTGAGTGAACTACGAACCTACTTTTTCAATGTTAATAACTTATTAAAAAGCCATTTAATGACAAAACGTTGCTGAAATCATTATTTCACTTTTTATACTGCATTCGATTTCATCAAGCTGTTAAGGTCAATATATAATCAATCGCAGCTAATAGAAGCCAAACGGTGTTCTAAACAAGGAACTTCAATTAAAGTTACACATCCCACCGCATCGCAGGTTCGTCGCATAGGCACACGTATGCAGCACAGTAAACTAGTCCTGCTGAGCAAACTCCAAATAGCAAAGCAAACACTCATTAGCGATCGACAAAGTAAAGATATCGATCGTCCAGTCTGGCGCCTGTTTTTTTGTTATATATTGCCGTGTGGGATTTCTGTCTGCCCCAGGATTGCAAATGCACACGCGGGACACCATTACACAATCGATCACTGCTCGGAACGCGCTCATGCGATCAGAACACGATAGTAGTGTGTGCCATAGGATGGAAATCGAAAGTATGCCCACGCGAACGATCGATCCGGTACACGAACGACGGTCGTGTCATCCCGCTCGACTGGCTCGTCGTCCACATACGCTACGAGAGACCTTGAGCAAAAAATTGTTCTCATTCCAGTTGGAAGATGATGAGGATGAGGATGAGGAGGTGATGAGAGACGTTCCTTCGTAGTTGAACCGCAACTCGTCTGAAGGGGTTTCCTTTTCGGAGATACTCGCCAAACCAGCCAAGAAGCTACCCCGCGGGAAGCTGGGCGATCGTAAATTAGACAAATAGTGACGGCTCCTTGCGTGTGTGTGTGCGCGCGCGCGCAGTAGAACCTTGCCGCCGGACCTTGACAGACCTTGACGCTCAGCCTTTCGCAGGGAGGAAGAAGTCGTCAGAAGAAAACGGAAAAAAATCTTCATACTAAACTCCATAACCAGCAATCATTAATGGCCATCGTACGCCACACACCGAGCATGGCCCCCCGCGGATCTACAGTTCTCTTATCGATTTGATGCGAACCTGTCAGCGATGCGTTACAAATGGCTCGGCCCCGGGTGACATCCTGCGTGGCCTATGGCCGCGAGCAGCCGTCCTTTGGTGCGATGATTTAACACCTTCATCCGTATCTCGCGCCGTCTCGTATCGTCGGAATGACGATGCAGATCTCATTGCTGCGGCACGATTAATCACGCGGGCCTTTAACCCAAACGTGTGTCGGAGGCTGTGCTGAAGGTGGCAGCTGTGAAGCAACGGTCGTTAGACGACGCTACTGCTCGTTCGCTACCGGATGGGTCGTTTTTCTCTAGGTCATTAATTCATTACACTAACCTGATTTTCATCACACGGTGTATCGTTCACAGAAGAGCGCCACCATATTGCTTGGTGTGCTGCTGGCCGTCGGTACGGCCCGGGCGGACATTTCCACGCTGCTGCGCGGTGGCTACTCAAACAACAACATCCTGCAGGACGATGGCTACCACTACGACAAGCCGAAGGTTCCGTTCGAGCAGCCAACGACGCCCCGCAAGTGTGCGGTAAGCGACCAGAATCCGGACGGCAGCTGCGGCTATGATTATCCCAAGCCGGATCAATCGTTCACACTGCCGAACGAGTATCTGCCACCAACGACAACGGTAGGTTTGAATAATTTCATTTATAAAAAAAAAGATTTCCAATTAATTCTTTGTGCAATTCTTTCCAATTAGACAACGCGCAGGACGACAACAACCACGCGGCCTACTACAACGACAACGCGCCGAACGACAACCACGACGCGTCCCACGACGACGACAACGCGCCGAACGACAACGACCACACGGCCTACTACAACGGTAAGTGTCTCGTGCAAACCCGTCAGTGGCAGTAATGAAGGGAGAATCACCCCCTGCAGCGTCAATTATAACTGTATCTGGTTGCCCTTTTTGCAGACCACTCGTCGTACTACTCCCGCCCAGGAATATCTCCCGCCGAGCACCACTACACGTCGAACGACGACCACTACCCGGCCCACGACGACGGTAAGTTTTCTGTCGGGTAGTTTGTTTTCCCTTTTTATTGGAGCACTGGAAACACTATACATTGTATTGATGGTTGACCTTCTCCCCGTCTAGACTACGCGTCGTACAACGACGACCACGAGGCCTACGACGACGACGACTCGCCGTACAACGACGCCCAGGATTGTGACGACCACCAAGTGTCCACCGTCGGCACAGAATCCTGACGGCAGCTGTGGCTACGACTATCCGAAGCCGGATCCATCGTTCACCGTTCCGAATCGTGTGCCCACTACCACGACCACCCGGCGACCTACAACCACTGTAAGGAGCTGAAATTGAGATGTTTTTAGGATGATTTTTAAGTATTCCTTTTTTATAAATTTATTGCAGACAACGCGTAGAACGACGACCACAACCACACGTCCACCGACTACGACCACGCGACGTACGACAACGCCACGCATCGTTACGACCACCAGCAAGTGTCCCCCGTCGGCCCAGAATCCGGACGGAAGCTGTGGCTACGACTACCCGAAGCCGGATCAGTCGTTCACCCTGCCGAATCGTGTCCCAACGACCACCACTACGCGACGACCAACGGTAGGGCTTTGGTGAACTGACTTTACGTGTGTGGTTTGTGTAAAGTGCAAACACTTTACGTTTACACACGCGCCCTTGATCTGTACAGCGTTTAACACTTTAACGCTGGAATGTTGACCGTTACTTCCGGCTTCCCGCCGGTAGCACGCGAACGTTACATCAGTGAGCAGTAAATGTGTTTGCTTTTACCGGTTTTTTTGAAGACGCTATTGCCGAACATACCCATTTGGTTCGTCTTTGTCGAGTATCTCCAGACGCTGATAGCGGTTGTTGTCTTGCTGTGGGTTTGTGTTTGCCCTTTTGCAGATAGCGAATAAATTAACACACTATTGGAGGGAAAACAAGGCCTGTTTTGGGTAGAGGGGGGGCATAAGGCACGCCCGCTGTTTTGGGCATAGCATAAATTATGTGGGATGATGTTCTAAGACGCTGGCTTACATGGATGGTCAGGTGGCCGAGGTTTACGATCGCCAATCACCAGCGATGGTGAATTTTTATGATAATTTAATGATGTTTTTTTTTTGCTTTTAATTTTGTGGTTTACATCGATTTTTAGACAACGACCCGTAGGACGACAACCACCACAAGGCCAACAACGACGGTAAGGTGTTTTTTTTTTCATTCGTCGTAGATGTGTGGTATTTAATCAAGATGAATAAATAATTATGCTTAATTTTGTTCCCTCTCTTTCCCCCAAAGACCACGCGCCGCACAACCACCACGACGCGGCCGACAGCCAGAACCACTCAGCGCATTGTAACGACGACCAAGTGTCCCGTTTCGCAGCAGAATCCGGATGGAAGCTGTGGCTACGATTACCCGAAGCCCGATCAATCATTCACGCTGCCAAATCGGGTGCCGACTACAACACCAACCCGCCCGACGACGACGGTATGTTATGCTTTTGGTGGTGTGGTCGGTATGTTGTCAGCCTATTAATTGTGAGGCTTTAATTTGTTTCAAACAGACCACCCGCCGTACGACAACCACGCGCAGAACGACGCCAGCGCAGGAATATCTTCCACCGACGACGACAACGAGGCGTACAACGACGCGGCCAACAACTACGGTACGTGTGTGTGTGTTTGATTGATTGATGTGTTGAAATTGGATTTGATGTGTGTAATTAATTGCAATTCTGATCAAATTCTTATAGACGACCCGGCGTACCACGACCACCACTCGTCCAACGACGACGACGACTCGCCGTACAACGACGCCCAGGATTGTGACGACCACGAAGTGTCCACCGTCGGCACAGAATCCTGATGGCAGCTGTGGCTATGACTATCCCAAGCCGTATCCATCGTTCACCGTTCCGAATCGTGTGTCGACGACCACCACGCGCAGGACAACGCCACGGCAGGAGTATCTTCCACCAACGACAACAACGCGACGTACGACGACCACCACTCGTCCAACGACGACGGTGAGTTTTGCATGGAAACTGAAGCATGAATGCGTTTTAATTCTTTTTTGCCTCCTTTTAGACCACTCGTCGCACTACAACCACAACGCGGCCAACAACTACCACTGCGCGACGAACCACAACGCCGCGCATTGTAACGACGACCAAGTGTGCACCGTCGGCCCAAAATCCGGACGGAAGCTGTGGCTATGATTATCCGAAGCCGGATCAATCGTTTACGCTGCCTAACCGTGTGTCCACCACAACGCGTCGGCCAACGACGACGGTAAGAGAGAAGTTATCTCTATTGGCAAGCAAACCGCTAATTCCATTACTATTTTACAGACAACGCGTCGCCCAACAACCACAACGCGTAGGACAACACCGGCACAGGAGTATCTGCCGCCGACAACGACCACACGTCGCACAACGACACGGCCAACGACAACGACCACGCGGCGCACCACTACCACAACACGCCCAACCACTACGGTGAGCGATGGTGTGACATGTTTACCCACTAAATATGTCTGTATCTAATTTATTGCTTTCATTTCAATTGTAGACAACGCGTAGAACGACAACGACCACACGCCCAACGACTAGAACCACTCAGCGCATTGTAACGACGACCAAGTGTCCCGTTTCGGAGCGAAATCCTGACGGAAGCTGTGGCTACGATTATCCGAAGCCTGATCAGTCGTTCACCCTGCCAAATCGTGTCCCAACGACCACAACACCCAGACCAACCACTGTAAGAGAGGTTTGCTAAACGATATTCGATGGAACGGTACTGAATACTCTTGTTTTGCTTGCAGACAACACGGCGTACCACAACGACAACGCGAAGGACTACGCCCGCCCAGGAATATCTTCCACCGACAACAACAACGCGTCGTACCACGACCACAACCAGACCTACAACGACCACCAGGCGCACGACTACAACCACTCGTCCCACAACGACGGTAAAAAAGAGCGAGCTGGCAGTATGCTAAGCAATTTTATAATTAATTTGGATTTCTTTTCTTTAAAGACTACGAGACGTACTACCACAACTACCAGGCCAACAACCAGAACGACACAACGAATCGTAACCACAACCAAGTGTCCTCTGTCGGCTCAAAATCCTGATGGAAGCTGCGGTTATGACTACCCGAAGCCGGATCAGTCGTTCACCTTGCCGAATCGTGTCCCAACGACCACTACTACGCGACGGCCAACAACGGTAGGAAATTGTTGTTCGAAAAGTTTGAGGGAAAAGGAGGTTTAATTAAAATTATTCTATTTTTACAGACAACACGCATCACCACGACGACTACACGCAGAACCACGCCGGCGCAAGAGTATCTTCCTCCGACGACTACAACGACCCGTCGTCCAACGACAACCACGACCCGGCCGACTACTACGGTAAGGAAAAGTGTCTCTCTATAGACAAAATCTAGTAAGAAGTTGTGATTTTTCTGGTATTAGGGAATCAATATTGTACCAGAATCAATTGCTAAATTGGAATAGCTACTGTAACAGTTCTTGGACGTCCAGGTTTTAAACTGTAATAAAAATAGGAGCAGGTCCAGTATCTAGATCAGTGGTTCTCAACCTTGTTGCAGCTTTTCTCCCCATGTAGGGTGCATGTAGGACTTCATTCCCCACTCACAAGTACATGAGCGGGGGGAAGAGCGGGCCATCTCATAGCATTTAGAGAAATTTTGATCAAAATTTACTCCCCAAAAAAGTTTGAGGTAAATCCCCACCGGTTGAAAACCGCTGATCTAGATGCATGACCGAGCAGTCCTACACCTATGCGTACACCATCAATTCTAGAAGCGGCATAGATACAGGATCAGCCCTAGAACTTGTATAGTTTGGAATCTGTTCCAGAAGTGGTAGGGATTTAGAAACAGTTCCTGTCCGAGATCAGTCCCAGGATAATTTCTAGGTACAATATGAGTACAGGAATAGTTCTAGGTCTGGTAGCAATTGTTAGTTGCAATGCCACTATGGTTTTTGTATCAGTTCCTGGAGTTCCAATTCCGTTATGGGTATGAGATGAGATTCTAGAACATAATCGACATGGAGTTTGTATACGATCCAGAAATGGCAGGGATTCAAGATCAGCTCCTGGATCTTCATAGGGTCTGGATCAGTCATTGAACCGATATGAGATAAGAAATAGTTCCAGTACTGGTATAGGGTCAGTACCAGTTTCGTAGAATTAGTCGTAGTATCGGTATGGGTTTGGAAATCAGTATCAGAAATGGCATTGGCTAACAATCATCTCCAGGAATGATTAGGGCTAGTGATCAGTTCCAGGAATTTGATATCAGTTCCAAAATTGGCGTAGGTTCAGAAACAGTTCAACGACAGCTATTCATTGGGGATCAACTCAAGAAATTAAAGATCAGGTTAAGGATCCATTCCAGGATCGATATGACTTTGGGATCAGCCTCAAGAGCAGTACGGGCTCAGGATCGAATCAAGTTCCGCTTTGGGTTCAGGATCAGTTCCAGAAATAATCCCAAATATTTTGCAAAGCATTGTAACCTTCTTAATTAGTTTGGTAGAAATGTATCTTTTGCTACATATCGTATTATTTTATTTCGAAAACAGACAACCCGTCGTACTACGACCACAACGAGACCTACAACCACAACCACCCGCAGAACGACAACACCACCGAGAGTAGTAACCACCACTACAAAGTGCCCACCGTCGGCACAGAATCCGGACGGTAGCTGCGGATACGACTACCCGAAACCGGACCAATCCTTCACACTGCCAAACCGAGTGTCCACCACTACCACGCGCCGACCAACGACGGTACTACTGGAGGGGGATCAAAAAGAAAATACATTCTGAACAGTGTCTGACCTTACAAATCATCTTCCCCTGATTCGTTTCAGACCACTCGTCGGACCACTCCAGCACAGGAATATTTGCCACCGACCACTACGAGGCCAACTACAACCACAACGAGGCGAACGACTACCACCACGCGCCGTACAACGACAACTACACGGCCAACAACAACGGTAATCCAATTACCTTATAGAATGATTTTTAGCTAAAAAGACAGTAAAATTAATAAACATGCATGTATTTTTAACAGACAACACGAAGAACCACACCAGCTATCGAGTATCTACCGCCAACGACAACAACGCGCCGCACAACAACGACGACGCGTCCGACAACTACGGTATGCCATTTACCCCAAAAGTGGTATTATGCGATAACAAGTTCTAATAATAATCTTCTAAATCTATTGCAGACGACACGCCGCACAACCACCACCACGACACGACCAACAACGCGAACGACTCCACGCGTCGTGACCACGACCAAGTGCCCACTGTCTGAGCAGAATCCGGACGGAAGCTGTGGCTACGACTACCCCAAGCCGGATCAATCGTTCACCATTCCGGATCGTGTCCGTACGACCACCACCCAGCGACCAACGACGGTGAGAGCCAGATCAATGAAAACATTTTGTGAAATAAAGCTTAAACTTACTGTGTCCTTACAGACAACACGTCGTCCTACGACCACCACGCGCACGACGACCACAACACGTCGCACGACACCGCCACTGGAGTATCTTCCACCAACGACCACCACGAGAGTAAGAATGGCATTTTCACGGCACTTTTTCTTCCCGCATCCTTTGATTAACACAATGCACACAACTATTCTTGCAGCGAACGACAACGCGCCCACCGACAACGACGACGACGACGACAACTCCAAGGCCTACTACCACCACCACTAGACCTACGACCACGACCAAGGGTTGCAGCGAGGCGGAGCTAAACCCGGACGGTACCTGCGGGTACGACTATCCGAAACCGCCCAACCCACTGACACTGCCGCCAAAGATTCCGACCACGACCGTCCGGACAACGCCCGCGCCCGAGTATCTGCCACCGGATGAAACGACCGGCTACTCGTACCCGAAGCCAGCCATACCGTTTAACTTCTAGGGAGCGGGGGGTTTGCTCCTCTTTCTTCTGAACAAGAATTTTCATTGCTAGGTTCTCCTCTCCCCTTTTAAGATGATTCCCTATGCTTCCTCTGTGTGTGTGTTTGTCCTGCATTGTTTCGTATGTGCTGTGTACATCGTCATCATCTTCATGATCACCATCACCATCATTTTATTATCGGGGTGACGTCGGTTAGAGCGTGCGCTTTATTTTCTTACTATTATTACTATACTGCCCTAAATGCCCAACTGTCTGACGGTTCAGTTTTAGTTTAGTTCTAAGGCATTAGCTAGTAGTATTATCGTTCAGTGTGCTAGAGAAAGCAAATCTAAAAGCCTCCGCACAGTTTGCTGTTTCTTTCGGTTGGATTTTTCACCTCTCTTTCTCTCGTTCAGGTCGACGATTAAGTATAAGGTTACTAAACCGTTCATTTGAAATCGGTAAAACAAACCAACAAATCTGTATCGCAACAATACTCACCCAGAAACGGCGACTCGATAGATTTTTTTTGTTAGTCAAAGCAGAAGTTTGTCCCCGTGTTAACGAAGGGGAGGGAGAAAGGCCAGTGTAGAGCTAGTAGATGTGTTACTTTAAACGAAAAATGTGTTGTGTTCGATATCGTGCAGAATATGAAGGAGTGTGTGTGTGTTTAAGAAACCAGAAAAGATAGCAATGAGTAGCGGAAATAAAAGAGAAAATCCCACAGGTGAAAATGTGAATAATTTAAACCCACTGTTTAGTGTCCGTTGTTTAATCCATTACACGCCTCTTTTCTTTTACGGTTTGTAGTAGTTAGCTTGTGACGTTTTTTGCTACCTTTCCTGCCCTATTTTTATGATCGCATTTTTTGTTTTATTTAATTTATGTGTACATTAAAGTTTTATGTTTTGTTATGTTTTGTGGGAGACATAATACTTCGCCCATCTACACACACAAACACGAACCAGTGCGTTCCCCCAGAGTCACATTTTGTTTGGGCCACTTCAACCGCGCAAAAATCGGTCGCACGATTGCACATGATGATGATGATGATGATGATGCAAGCGAATCGGGTCCGATGAGCCGGCGAATTAATATTCTACAAACGAAATGGAACCCACTCCGTGAAGCCCCTCCTCCTACCTTTCCCCACCTTGATCTTGATGGTGATGAATTCGTACGAGATCTTAACGAAAGCGCAAGTGATATCGCGGGCTCGGTTGGAGTTGGTTGAGAATAAGCGCAAAAGCGACGAACCCCGTTGCCGTACGGTCGAAGAAAGCGTAAGGAGTTGTCGGAACCCCGGCAAATGAGACATAAAAAAGCAAAACCACTAAAATTGATGTCATCGCCGCGTGTGTGTGTACGGTGACGCTCCAGACAGCCACAAAAAGCCTCAGCCAAATAAACACCACCTTCTTTGCCGTTTTGTTTCAGGGAATAGAAAACGAAAACAGAAACTAGCTTGTTTTAGGCTTCTGTAAAAATTAATGCGCTTGGGACAAGACAGCACCAAAAAAAAGCCAACCCTTTATACTTTGCTCCCTTCCAGCAGCATGCGCGGAACACCACGCACCACGAAGTAAAAGTAAATCTTTGTGACGTTTAGGGCCAAAACAAACACACTGCGACTGCTAGTAGTTCGCACTTCCGACGCACGGGAAGAAGATGATGCCTGATTGCTGTTTGTGCGGTAATTACTCGCTTCACGGTCTCTTACAACGATCGCCACACAACGCCATCATAAAGCATAAACTCGCGCGCGGCCTACTCGACAGCTCTTGTCGGTGGCTTCGGTTGGTATGGGGGAAGTGGCAAGTGTCACCGAAAAACGATGCCATCGCCAGACGATTACAAAAGGTGCGATAAGAAATGGGCGGAAGGCCGGAAGATTGGTGTTTCGCTTCCGTCTGGAACGCCGCTGGGGTGGAAAGCGTAACCATAGGAACGGTTCCATCAACGAGTATGTCTGATGGAAAATGTCTCTTTCTACAGGCTAATGAAGGTGTACACAATGCGCAAGAAGAGGGATGGGACAGAAAAGTGTCGGCTGTTGTTTCAAAAAAAAAAAAAAGCGCGCCGCGCTAGGGTGCGTCTGAAGATTGCGCGCGCGACAAGTAAGTCACGCGGCCATATCGACAGCCATGAATTAAATCCTCTCACACGTATGGCGTACGCGTACCCGCGTTTTGCATGCGCATGCGTGTGCGCCTGCGCGTTCGATGGTAGAAGGCCATGGATGTGGCCGCTTTGTGGCCCGAATTGCCGATGCGCTGGTGACAGTTTGGTTGTGGCGGTGCCCACGGTACGCTGTGTGTTGTTTTGTCTGTTGGTGCGATGGGCTCGGCTCGCAGGTTGCAGTGAAGTGTGTTCCTTCCATCACAAAGTGCCTGTTTAGTGTAGAGTGTTTGCAGAAAAAAAGCGTCAGAACTTGGTTTCGTGTAGTGAAAATTAGTGACAAAAAAGGGATGTGAATTTTCACATTAAATTCGTGTGTGCGTGTGTGACTACTAGTGTACCAGTGGTTAGTAAGCGGTTGAAGAAGATAACTTTTCCAACAGCCCTTTGCTTCAGAATGTTTAACGACCGAAAGCTCACCGGAACGGGCCACGGATTCGTGAAGGCGTACAGTAACAACTGGCTGTCGCAGCTGGGTGCAGTGTACAGGTACAGACGTATTTTCTATTCAGTTTTCAATGGTTTTACTTCATCAGTGATGATTTTAATTTCCATCTTTCATCCTGCACTGAGTAAAAAATAAGCCCAAGAAAGTGAGAATGAAAGACTGAAAAAGAATATTTATCATTTTTAAATTGTCCATCGATGTCAAGATCGTAGGCTTCGATGCGGCCCGCGAAGTTCTTGTAGTCTCTAAACTTTAGCAGATGTAACATTAAACCAGAAACAATAGTACATGAAAAGAAAACTAGTTTGTTTAGATAATTTAGACTCGTCTGCCGGGATTTCCAAAGGCAACTTCAGCAGCGAGGACGGCCAAGAAGTTGCCAACCCAAAAATATTTGGATTAAAAGCGACAAAATTACCTACTTACATTACCATTAAGTCGTACATACGTTTGTCAGGCAAATCAGTTATTCCAGCATTATAAATTTCGGAAGCCTCAACGTCATCTTGCCTTCTGAACTTGGGGTCCTGCCTCGCTTCATCTGTCCTTGTGGACGATATTTAAAAGGACTTTAAAAGGGCTGAATTGTCTAGTGTTATGCGCGCAAAACAACGCAACCAACAATGGGGCCCTTCACGATTCTAGTCAGTTTTTTGTATGGAGTTTGACAGTTGGAGGCTGAAATCATGTAAACACTCCATACAAAACCACGCACAAAACTAGCCTGCAATTTTCAGTCTAGATTATTCTAGCCTCAAAGCTAGAATCAGATTCGAGTACCTGCTCGAAAACACGGTGTTGTTTACATTTACCCCAAAGTGCATTAAACAGATCACGTGGTGGAATCCAGAATCAAAGTGTATGTAGTCCAGGTGGTCTCATATCTTGTTTTGAATTTGAACATCACTTTTTAAAGGAACGGGTGAAAACTTTTGCTCAAACAAGCTATCTGGAGGCTTGTCGAATACACAAAACACTCTTAAAACCTTCATTTAGAAGCAGAAGCGATAAAAATAAGCCTTCTATATTCATACACCTTGGCATAAGCCCACCTGTATATTATACCCATATATTCGAGCTGCTCGAAAACTGCTATACAATGCAAACAGCCTACGAACTTAAAACGGAAAAGGCCCCAATACCAGAATGTGTTATGTCAAGAATCTGGCGAGTTTGAAATGGTGTTGTTGGTGACTGAACGACAGCGAGATTAACCGTACCAAAGCTCTCGTACAACAACTCGTCGTTGTAGCGGCGGCGGTTCCTAAATTATCAATCGAATTCTTAATTTGTCTTCCCCAACAATGGGTGTCAACGCTAGGGCATACATGCATGCATGGGGAGGGAGGGGGGGGGGCAATGATTGGCCAGCTATTCCAAAATCTGCTTGTTTTAGTCATGACTAGAATTTCAATGTAGCAATTCTCGAGTCTTATGAGATTTGAACCCATGACAGGCATGTCATCAAGTCGTGTACTTGACCGTCAAGCCACGAGGCAAGTGTGCTTGGCGCACAACAAATCTAAAACATAAACAACAACAGTACAAGCGATGTTTAACTTGGATTTTGTCTTCTATTATCATTTCTTAATGGTTTGTATTTTCAAAGTAAACATTTGTTTTCTCATCCAATTACAATTTCTCTACTTTTTCCGAGCAATGATTGTTTATCGATTCATAAAAATCAGCACTTAGTGATCGCTCACTTTCCTCTCCCAGCAACACAACACATAAAGCGATCATTGCGAAAGTTGATCATTAAGCTTTCATCAGTCAGCCCCAATCATGCTAGTTGTGACCTTCATGTGCAAATAGTAGTTAAGAAAGTCCCTCCTAAGCATGTTGTTAATCGAGACTTGTTTCTCCTCTCCTTCCCCTCATCGCCACAGATATGAATCACCGAAGGATGTGCTGCGCAAACCGAACCACCAGCATCGCAAGATCGCACTGTACAGCATACTGGCGATGGCGTTCGTTGCCTTCTTTACGCTCTTCATGATCGTGCACGAAGCGGAACGCAAATCGCGCAACCAGATCTTGATCGAGTCCAGCTTCACGAACGAAACTGCCATCGAGCCGAGTGCGGGCGGGTATAACACCGTCCTAACGACTCCGCTCTCCTCGGGTATTGCAGCGAACGAAACGAAACCAGTGAACGACGGCGAGGTAGCAGAAGGATCCTCCATGAAACGGACCCGCCGGCTACGGTACTACGGTGCGGAGCAGAAACCGACCGTCCGCCCGTCGGAGCTGGTCGGACGCGATCGGTTGGTGCTGCTGCCGGCACGCTTTCTGAAGCCACCGTTGCGTGCCCCCGAGTGGACATCCTGGGAGGAAGCGAAAGCGAGCAATTCCACCCAAGCCGCCGACGAGGCAGAACGTCGGCGGGATGTTTTGAACGTCGAGCCGAAACCCTTCCAGGTGGCACCGTTAAATGGCCAAACGGTACCGATCGGATTCCAGCAACCGCGCGTCAATCGAACGCCGAAAGCGCTCGCGCCCAACGATTGGACGCCCTCGAACGTGCAGGACATTGTGCGGCAGCTAACGCTGGCCAAGCGCAAGCAGCAGCAACAGCTTCAGCAGCAGCACCTACTCTACTACTACTACCCGTACGCTCCCCAGGCTCTTCAACCGGCCGAGTTTAACCACCCGGTGCATCCGAACCATCGCGTAAAGTTCAGCGGCATCTATCGCCATCCACGGAAGGAGGGTGACATTACCACGCTGTTCGGGGCGGCCTCGCAAAAGCCTCGCGAAGTGCATCTGCAAGCACCGCAGCTCATCAACCAGCAGCTGCAGCCCGATCGGCTCTACAACTTCAAACCCTCCAGCCCGAGCGAGGTGAATCTGCTCGCGACGGAACAGTTCCGCTTTGCACCGGCCAGCCAGCCGACGCCCTCGGACAGTGAGGAGTGGCCAACGCGCGGTATGCCTTTCTCCGTTATGCTTAACCTCGAACCGATGCCAGTGGTTGGGCTTGGTACGAAGGGCTTTGCGCAGCAGCAACGGTATCACCAACGGAAGCGCATCCGCAACCCGTACCGCAATCCGTACCGTCAACCGGCCTGGCCGGAGCAAACCTTTGCCCAGCTGACGCCTTACCAGCAGCAGCAGCAGCCGCAGCGTGTAAGACCCTCCACAGCACAACCATATCGGGCGGTGCCGTTCGGACAGGCCGCTAGTGACGAGTACGAAGGTGGTGAGAACTACTTCCGCAAGGAGGGACGTGTGCCACCGCGTATCCCTCCCTTCTCCGCTCCCTTTATCGCTCCGGGACGGTTGATGGTGCACTTCAACATTTACCCTCGGCATCAGGCGGTATCGCAGGTGGCGAATCGCAAATTGAGCCACGATTACAGTACGACACCGGCGACCGCTTCACTAGAATCGCTGGAACTAAATAGAGGAGAGGAAAGGCAACAGCCACAGCCCGTGGGACAGCAGCCGCCCAGTGAAGTCGCTCCACCAACGCTGGCACCGGTCAGCTCCACCGTGGAGGTGATTAAATCGATCGAAATTCCAACACAGATCAACTTCGATCATGTCCCGCTGGGACGGAATCCACCGCCACCGCTGCCATCGTTTAGCCGGTGGACGAGTGATGAATGGAGTGGCGGTGGTCGGTGGACCGGTGGCGTGCGGGCGTGAGGAAGGATGCATTTTCTTACAGTGCAAAGGGAATGATAGTAATTAGGTTGGTAAGGACGATATGGTAGGGTAGAGACACGAGGCTGGGAATATGTGCATTAAAACGGAGTAGAGGATTGTTTGGTGATGGAGAAGACGAGTCCTCTCATCTCAGTTTTATCTTCGTTGATAGTTTCATTTTATCAAGAAGCTTTATGTTAGTTAATGATAAACCGATTGAATGCTTGTTTAACGTGGCATTTACAGGGCGCGTAGGTCCTTCGACCCTCTAGCAACGCGTAGGATAGCGCGAAGGATAGCATGGCTCTTGTCCACTTTGGAGGACCTTTTGCACGCGTTAGTTGCCGAAATAAAAAAAAAAGTCCATTTAAGGAGGGATAATATAAAATTATTTTAAGCTAATCTGTTTACTAACAACATGAACGATATGCATTTTGCTATAAAATTCTGATAGAAATACACATTTAAATACACATTTGTCTAAAGGAAGCGGGAGATGAGTTGTAAAATGTGTTTCATCATAAAATTCAAAATAAAATAGAAAAGGAAAACATATAGAACACAATTTTTCAATTCAATTTCAAACAGCATAAATTTAGAGGTTATCTCTGACTGCAGGAATGTATATTTTAAATGATTTCAACATTGACTCAGAAGGTAAGAGACAATTATGATTACAACTCATACTTCTTCAACTATAAATGTAGGAAGAAGGAAAATAATCTAATTCTGAACTAATTTACTTATTTGCTAATTTAATGTTGTAGAATATTGTCCAAATTTTTTTGGGTTTGTTATTAAACACAAATCTAAATTCTGGTTTAAATTATGAAAACATAATTACACTACTAACAAGCAGTAGCAAAAATAATGAAAGAACGGAAGCACATAACCTCACACTTCGCGCAGGCAGTTTTCTCTTTTATGTGTTTTCTAGTAGAGAAATGTCCTTATCGAGAAAACGAATGATGATCGATATGATCGTCGAGACACGAGAGACTACAAACTGCAAAAAAGCATTTTATTCATCGTACGATCACTCAAGTAAAAAGCAGAGGGTCTCTAGAGAAATTGTTCTTCTGTTATTCTATTCTGTTGTTCAAACAGCAACCAGGTTTGTCAAACTTATGCCACTGGCCTCATCATTATTTAAATATTTTCATTGAAATTGTTTAAACTTCTCACAAAAGAGAGCTCATGCTAAAAAGCGACCTACCCCGATACGATACCTTGAATACGAAAATTTAATGTACTTTCCGAGGTTCTTACTTTGTGGCTGATTAAAAAATGAAACTTATTGCTTGGTTGCTTATTGACAGCCAAATGAATAAAATGTATGATCAGGAAACAACCATCAATTCTTTACTTATTTACTTACTTATCCGGCGATACAACCGCTTTGCGGTCTTGGCCTGCCTCAGGAGTGCCCGAAACTGCTCACGGTCTCGCGCCTTCGTCTGCCAGTCCGGTATCCCGGCCTTAATGGTGGATACCTCAACAACATCTTGCCAACTCAATTTGGGCCTACCACTGCTTCTCTGTCCTTGTGGACGGCCTAAAAAGACTTTACGGGTTGGGGCGTCCGTTTCCATGCGTACAACATGGCCAGCCCACCGGAGCCTGGCGAGCTTGATACACTGCACGATAGTGAGGTCGCCGTAAAGCCTCGTATAGCTCGTCATTATATCGGCTCCTCCATTGTCCTTCCACACATACCCACGAGCGCAGCTCAGCTATCATGCTATTGTCGTTGCTGACCTTTGACCCAAGATAGGTGAATTCTGGGACGACTGCAAAAGTGCGTTCACCTATCTGTACGTCACGCCTACGTAGGTCAACTCTGCAATGGGATGCGGGATCCGAAGCCCTCCAAGGGATAATATAGGCTCTCCTATCCAACTCCTATTCCGATATGTCCTCGTCGTGCAGAGTGGTTACATGTGCCTCCATATATCCTAGATCCAACCCCTTGGGCAGATGGTGGCATATGGCGAACCAGGAGGGGAGGTGGGCATCCCGGGAAACTGGGTGCCTGAACAAAACGGCCACGTGAGCGCAGGGCCCAGGACCCAGTCTTACGGAAAATACGACTACGGAAAGCACCAGGAATTTTCGAAACGTTCCCAACGATACCGACCCTAAGCATCATTTTTTTAGCTTAAAATTGATGCCAGGAAGTTGTACGGAATAGTTTATGCAGGTAATTTTAAAAATGTTTTGCTTTCAAATAATATAACAATTATTTAAATTTGACATAAGAATGCTGCTTCAGCGCTGCTTAGAACACAGATATGGACCTTCTTTGATGTGGACCAATTAACTGATGCAAAAACCGAATTCTACTGTATCGTTTTAATGAGAAAAATCAACCACCTTTGATCCACCCAAACTAGTTTGCCAAAGCAAACTAAACCAAATGAGTTTGACACATCTGGCCCAGTACATTAATCGGATAGGAGATTTACATTTACTACTACAATACCGAACGCGGTTCCACTGTCCACTCAAACAGGCCGGTCGTAGTCCGGCAAGTCTCTATGAACCTGTTATGAAATGGTAAAATTGCCAACAAATGATTGTGTGTTAAAATTTGCACACAGAAAAATGTATGTTTCCTCTACTTCGTCAAATGATTAATCTATTTCTGACCATCCAGAAGTCCAAACAATTTGTGCTGCTAATAACAATAAATTATTTGCGGTTTATTCATTTGCCGGTCTGAGTAATCGCATCTCTTTGTTTACAAAACGATTTGTTATGCGACAGTTTCTGTAGATTAGCCCAGCTTCTTAAATGGGCTTTGTTATTTATTTCCGTATTAGTTTAAAAGTATGCAAAAACACCATTTAGCTTTAGCTCTATTTGTGAGCGTTTCCTTGAAGAATGTTGATGGATTTTGGTACGATCATACGGAAAGGGTGTTTTGAATCTGCCATCTAAGGCCGGATAGATATCAATCTTCAACACCAAAATGACTAGTTTTGACAAAGCTTGGGCTCTTTCTTGTTTGAAATAGAGGACGTATTTTGTTAGAGTTTCAGACACTCCCTAGTTCTCTTCAAGGACGAGAAAGTTGCAATCATTCCCCCATAGCAATGTTACCGAATGTTTCAAGATGCTTTTTCCATTTTAAATATCACCTACAGGTTAAGGGATAACATGTCATGAGTATCGAAAAGAGAAAAACATGAAATTTCTTCTTTCTTCTGCCCTTCAAACCTTGAACTCTACACCGCCTACTGTCCTGCTCGGTATGCCTCATCTCGATGGTGGCCCGGCGCAGTGGCATGGTCAAATACCTACTACTACTTTTACTAACGATTATCTGACCAGCTGGACGACCTTCGATGGGGGGGAATGGGCTAAACCCAGAGCATCCGTTCTGCCAGCGAATCTCTAACCTTCACCCTTGTGCCGATGACAGCGCCGACAGGAGGACGCTGGACGATCGTTTTTCCCTTTTGATCGTGTTTTGTTTGGTGGACATTGATTTATGATGACTTCTCAGTACCGAGATCAAGCCCGGACCGGAGAGGGATGCTTCATAATAAAAAATAAAAAACGTAAAAAAGCATATTACATTATAATCGGCCGCAAAGATTGCAATGTTCCACCCAGGAGGGTACGGGAGAATGCAATTGTGCACAGTGTCTTCGTTTTGTTGCTGTGTCGATTCGTCATCGGATTTTATCGAATTTCCGGATCCGATTAAGGCAGGGGTGTACAACTCGATATGGAGTAAGATGAAGTAAAATGTTTCATTAAATGTAGTATCGTTCGAAAAAGTTATATTACTTATAGCCTTCCTTAACGTTGTAACTGTGTTAAAATGGTTTGCTTATCATTTAAAAACAATTTTGCGGAACAGTTGAAGATCCCTGCACTATAAGCTCGTCCCTTTTTGAAGGCTCTCGTGTTTCGGCATCCTTCCTTTTACTTCTCTATGTCTCTCTCTCTCTCTCCATCCCTTTTTATCTCTTCTCTTCTCCCTCTCTAAACCGCCCGTAATTGCATTGTGTCATTAATTGTAAAGCTTTTTTGCAGGCACATTAAAATTGTCTTATCGACCTCTCCCCCCCCCCTGATGGTCCTGACCAGAAGGTGGTGGTGGTGAGCGACGGCCATGCGATGCGGCCATCGACTTTAAATCACTCGCCTCGCACCCTTCAACGGTGGTGCATCTTCATTCGTGTGTTGCTTTTTTCGTTGAATGACACCACCGGCAACGCATGGTTTCGATGTCAGATATTTCCTGCTTTTATAAATATGGCCAGCCCTGGTAGTGTGACCAGTTTCGGCAAGGCAGGCGAAGAAAGGCAAACAGTCCAGGTGGACTCAGACAAAATTAATCGACTACGATTGTCGATCGTTCGGCGGGAGGGATGTGATCGTTCCGCCGCGATCCAATGGAATCTGAGGTACGGCGGTGTGTGCAACGCTAAGCGTGCTTTAGCGTTGACCCGGACCAAAAATGGAGCCACAGATTATGCGAAAAGAACGACACGATCAGAAGGTGTATATGGTAATGTAAAACAGCAGCAACAAACCGAACGAATGATCGAACGAACAACAACAAAGAAGACTGCGCCCCATCATTAAGAATTGTCAACCAGTGAACCCGTTAAAACGGGATGCCGATGTTTGCATGCATGCGTGAGTCATCCCGATTGACAGGGTGAGGATAAAGCTCGAGTATTTGCATTCGTTCGTGGGTCTTTTTCGTGTCCACATTGTTATATCATCACAGGTTCATGCAGAAGGCGACAGTTTGGAACCGGAATTGTCCTATCCGGCGGTGAGAATCAAATCAACATAAAAGGGAATAGAAGAAGCGAGTGAAAGAATTGAAACGACTGGAAAAGCCCCAAATAAATTTGGAATGTATGGTTTGAGCAAAATAGCTTAAAATAGACTCCTTAAAGACCGTCCCCGGGATCTTTCAATGATGTGCTGGCGAGGCACCAGTCACAGTTTTATCAACTTGAAAGGCTTGTCATGGTCTTAGTTTAGGCAGACAGTATGAGGAGGCCCCACTTATCTTACTCCTATTTCTATTGATGCCTTGCTACAGATATTCCCCGATATACGTCATACTCGATATACGCGATTTCGCTGTACGCTATTTTCTAAATTTGACAGTTCTTCGAGTAAATTGTACTAATTTCACACATCGAATGTCAAATGCAAAATAAATTCCTTATGAACGAATTTTAAAAACCATTTTAAACGGTATAAAATTGGAATCTTCAGTTGAAATCAGTTCAAATAACTAATTAAGTGGCTAGAGCCTACCACATCAATCAAAATTATACAAAAATTAGATATAATCGGACTGAAAACCTCGAAATTCGACCTACGCTACTACCTCTGGTTCTCCTTAATAGCGTATATCGTGGAATACCTGTATATTTCTACAAGATACAAATGACATTCCGTATTCCTTAGCGATCGATCGTGATCCTCGAGTAACAATACAAATGTGTGATGTACTGAACAACCTTTATGGTGCAGCATTACGCATGATACTTTCAAACTCGCTGAAGACTTCAATCCAACAATTAAATTGTAAATTACTATCGTAAAATACCCCCCAGCTAAAACCCTTTTATAGGCGCTAAAAACTGTCAGATGATGAAATGTAAATAGCCTATGAATTACAAACCACGGGCAATTAAAAAGTAAACGTCCGATAAAAATGGTCACAACATGAGCTAAAGCAAACGTTTCAAGCTGGCTGTACAGCTTTTGTGCAATAACGACTCAAACAATTTCAAACACCCTTTTAAACGGTGACTTTCACTCCAAATCTAACAAAAAATGCTCACAATTTATCATACAATTTCGGTAATCTACATAATCGTATGATTTAAAATCATCTTATCAACACCCTGCCGAAGCACCGGGAAATGGTATGGTCCGCAGGTCTGCTCACTGACCCGGTCACATCGTCAAATGCAACCACTCGTTTGACCGTGAACTACTCGAACAAACCGAACAGGCGAGATGAAGCGCCACCGCAAGCGGTTGGTGCAATTGGCAAGAATATTTTAGAAAGGCAAGATAGGTGTCTAGGTGGGTGTGCAAAGATCTCGGCGACGAAATCTGACCTGGATGGGATGGATGGCTACTGCTGGGAGTTTTCCCAGCCACACTTACCCACTTGCCGGGTGGTGTTCTTTGGAAAGACACACACACATAGGACACACCTAATGCAACAATCTTCAAACCCCAGTACGCCGTCACACGTGACGAAGAGTGCAACCTAAGAGTAAGTTTGAATAAAATGTCCACCCCTTTATGCCCGGAGATGGTGCAACAACTCGGGTGTGGATGGATTAAAGTTTTGCGGTAAAAATTATAGCACATCACCACCACCGCCGCCAGAAGCGGCAGATCGTTGCCATCCATCATCCGATAGAACACCGATTCCGACGGACATTGGCTACGGCCACAGAAGCGCCCCATAGCGTACCCATTCATTCAACGAAAGAATGTGTTAATTAAATGAGCCGGTCCACCCTGTTTTTGCATGAAGCAGCCGCGTCCACTACGGGGTGCAAGCAATGTGGAAGGATGTGAAACACGGTGCTTGATTGAGTTCCGCTCTTTTATGACCGCCACGAGCGATCACGCCTGGTGCTGGTTGGTCCCCGTTAATAAAGTGTGCGCTTTTCATTCACTTCATGTAATTGCGGTACAAAAGCTTCATAACACTACCCCCGTCCTAGAGGATCGTTTATGATCGAATTTTCCGACTGTGTAGTGCAAAGGGGAAAGAGGAAGGGTTGGCAGGTGGCGTTACGAGCCACCTAAGTTATGACCACTCGAACCTTTGCTCGAAGCATTGTTTCAATGCTGATGCTGCCTTCGTTTATCTGTTTTTTGGGGCTTTTATTTACCGAGCAGATAATTGTTACGGGGCTGCAGTTAAATTAGCTGACGGTCAAATTAAATTTCCTCCCGCATTGGGAGCGCACTCGCCGACGGTAGCAAAGAGCTGTAAAAAAGGTGGGAAAAACGCTGCAGCAGGAAAAACGCAAGGGCGTTGAATGGAATGGTATTGCTGCATTGCTGTTTGATTTAACATATTTGATTAACGTCAGCGGGCAAGCGCGAGCGAGGTTCGTCGCTTACGTCCGACAAAGGTTCAATTGAAGACTTTTGGAGGATGAAATTGCCCTCTCTCAGAACGATGACGCATTTACTGAGGAAGAGCGTCAATTCGCTCTATTGCTCCAGTTTGTATTCTGTAGGTCCTTGAAATCGTGGCGTGTTTATTAGTTAGTGAAACTTTAAATAATGATTTGCGAAACACTTTAAATGCAGTCATTTCCCAATAAAAAGCACATTTTAAAGAAAGAACATCAATATACATATTTTCTTATCAAACGATCTTCACCATAAATTGCGTCCATAAATATCACATAATTAAAAAAAAACCGCAGAGTTTCCATCTAATTAATAATTAATAAACACCTTCAAATATTGTTATAAATCGTCCCCCAATCGACATTTATACTTACGCTTCTCCGCCTCCTTCCATTATCCGATCGTTATCGCAACTGGCAGCGGTACGAACGATGCCACCACCATCACCACCTTCTAATCATTATGCCTCTCTCTCGCGCGAACCATCTCCGTTTTCAACATCTGCCGAATTGTTTGAAATAAGCTGAGAAGCTTGATTTTATCTGCTGCGGGCTGCGTTGAAATGGACTAACTTGTTCGCCGCACAGCTGGCTGGAAACGTACACACAATGCAAAAAAAAAACCAACTAAATAAAATTTAGCATTCAACCATTTTGTTAGATTGAGGGACGAGAAAAGGAAGAGGGAAACAATTTTGGAACCTACCATTTTCTCACCTTCTAACGAAACTGACTCCACCGGGCAGGCAGGCAGGCTCTAGTGGCTGCCAAAACCGCGACCGTCAGACATATATTTGGCAAACATTTGCGCTGATTTATTGAAGCTGGCGTGTGTCTTTGCGGCGAGTCAACACTCTGGCCAGATGACACAACCGTTCGGGGTGCATTTCAGTTCGACTAGAGCGTGAGGAAGGAAGTGGTGGGTCCAGCCCACCTTACTGTGCAACAGAGCTGGCGAACGCGGTTTAATTTGTAATTTAACTTAGCAAACGAAACCGGGATTTCCACCCCCAAAATGTAAGGTTCGTCGCTTGCAACTCTTCAACCGCAAAACTGTCACACTTTGTAAACAATGGTATGTGTGTGTGTGGAGGTTTTGTTGCACCGAATTGCCGACTTGTAAAAGGTAGGAGATCGGTACAAATCAGCCCAAACGCGGCGGACATTAACTTTAACGAGACATGTCAGCTTTAACGTTTAACCAGCAGGAAGTCTTCAAGACTGCAACGCGATGAGCATTTGATTTGGGAGACACAAAGCGGCAACTTCCTCAAGCGGCATCGTGGCGTTGTGTATGAATATGTATAAAGTCTTGTTTGTTGTACCCAAAAATCACTAATTTTGATCCATGTCAACATTGCGCTTCCGACAGACAACAAACGCGTCCTGTGGGTTTGGCACAAGATTTGTAAAATTAATACTTTTTTTTAATGACCGTCTAAGGTCCATCAAACACGGAAGCTCCTCCTGCCGGAACGTGGGAATGGGAAAAAAAACGGTTTCTTTTGGAGCTTTCCCGGTGTAATAAACTCACCAATTTATAGAGAGGTCCATAAAATCCCTTTTGTGGTTTGTGCTGAAGATGTCCAAAAGAAGAAGAAAAAATCCGTGCTAAACAGATGACACCCTACGAAAGGCACCATTAAACATGGGAGGGAGTATCCGCAATCCAACTTGTTCTAAGTGAAATAAAACGAAAAAAAGCGCACCTCATGATTAATGTTCCGTATCCGTTCTGGGCGTTTGATTTTTCCTTGCGATGATCAAGCAGATCCGGCACGATCGGCCAAATTGAATCGCCAACCGGCCAAGGTCAGTTCTCTACACTTAGGAACGCTGAAGAGGGTAATCTGTCCGCACCATTTACATGGCCAGCGACCGTAGATTATCTCACGGATCTACGAAGATGAGCCGATTTTCTCACCCACTGGGTGGGTGTATTTGCTAACGTTAAAAGCCGACCGACCGCAACTTGAGGGGCGCGGTGATAATGACGCTACTGGCTGATGGCACTGTGAAAAGGGAGAGTGAGTGGGACCTGGAGTCTTATCGGTGTTTTTTTAATCTGATCTTTACCACACCATCTGGCCCGGCTGTTGGCTGCCAGCGTGAAAGGTGCCAGCGTGATTTCGGTAAAGGTTGGCCAGCGCTTTTCCAATTAGTAGCGCGCCGCACGCTTTTTAGTGGTGAATTTTCCTACTGGATTATCAGGATAATGGCACTCTCCATGCTGACCTTTCTGTCGAGTGTGTTTATTTAACATGAAATATCCTACACCTTGTTTCTGGTCAGTCTACAGCACAAAGTTCGTTCGCAATTATGGGCAATAAATCACGCGGTAAGTGAACGAAAAACACGGGCGTGCAAGCCCACAAACGCCTTTTCGGCTCGGGGAACTGTAAATAGTGGATCGTGCCGCTTGACTTAAATAAAATTGAACGATCTTTTTTCAATTAAAGTAAAGCATTACCTGAAGCGTCTGCCCTCCCCCACGGGCTTGATAATCCATTCGTCCAAATTCTAAGCTCTCCTGTTTGATTCACCTCAAGTGCAAATAGTGGGAGGGTATAACGCTCGTATCAAACTCGTACCCAACAGACAAAACGATGGTAAGAAAGACACAATTCATCTACAGAGACACAAAACGAAAAAAAAAGAACAACAATGGGTAATAAAATCGAAATATTAGAAGTCTTGTCAGGGACCGACCGTTTGGCCACACGATGAATCCCTCCCGGAGAACCAAACGGTTGCGGCGAGCGAGGGTAGCCCCCGGGTCAGCCTGCAAAACCCATCTCCCTTCCAGCCGTCTGTATGGTGGTATGGTGCGGGTGGATGGTTCAGAAGATTTCACGCCCGACTGCAACGGACAGCAGTAGTAGCAGTTGGCCCCTTCACCAAGGCCCTCCCCAGCAGTCCGAGACGAGAGAGAGAGAGAGAGAGCGAGAGACACAAAAAACAAAGCCAGAAAAAGACCGAGCGAACTGATTCGCACATATTTCGTACACACGCTGCACCGAAAAACGGGGAACCTTAGGCCACAACGTTCGGTTGGGAGGATGGTGGCCACCATCGGGTTTATGATTAAAACCGACTGTGGTGCATGCTGGTCAGGTCAGTACAGCTGGACAACCGGACCGAGCCCGGTCGATCTTGGTATCTTCGTAAGACGTGTGTGAGAAGTTTGCAAGCATCGACCACAACACGGTGCAAGGATTTGAAGGGGGAAAATTGTGACTGTGTGATCGTGTTTGAAGTGGAAAATTGCCTACATACAGTACGAAAATGGTAAATCACTTGTGTTTTTCTTGTTAGAAAATAGAGTTAAGAAACATCGTGCGCACTGCAGTGGACTATGAACTCAAACTGAACTCAAACAATTTTGTGAGGTGCTTGAAATTGAAAGTGTCTAAAGAAGAATTCATGGACATTGAGATCATTAAAGAAAAGCGGTGTGGATTTGTTGCTAGATAAGAGATACAACGACGAAGATCTAGACAGCTCCTACCCGGTACTACGCCAGAGATGGCAAACTCTGGCCAGCGTGTGGATTGATTATCATTGTTCAGAATTGTTGGATTCGGGTGAAAAAGTTTGCTGATTTTTCTAAAAAAATTGTATAATACTATTCAGTTGTCTGAAGCAATACAATGCAGTGGGATTAGTTGAATTCAGATCTAGCTCTAGTCTTGTCTAGTTGTCGATAGTGAAATTAATTTTCTGTAGAAACAGTGTCCTAGACGTTTCTGGGAAGTATTCCATGTAAAACTGTCAGCGTAATATTTAACATTTTTAGGATGATATCAGTGCTATGCCTTGTTGTACGATACTTGACCTATATAGGATGATGATTGAAGGCAAATATTAACATCCTCGATAAACACTGCGGTAACATTGGGGCGGTAAGATCTCCTATTACATTCGTCAACTCGTACGACTTATGCGGGATGACAGGTACATGCCTCATCTAGACCCTTCCCTCGTAGCAACTGACTGACTATCCGGCTGTTTATTTGTGAATTTCTTCTCCTGTAAAGCCTGTATAGACCGGCATGTCCGCGAATTTTCTGGCATAGCTTAACGTTAACGAATGGATTAATCACTACGCAAGCTAAACGGCAGCGTGGGGCTCCGAGGTCTAGAGGGGCCTCGAAAAAAGGGACTCACCTTCCGCTCACTAGTGAATTTGCTTCTCAATTCTTTTCTAGTTTACAATTCCTCATGCAACGTCTCGTTCGACGCTTCAGAAAGGCCTACATTCGTACGACCGCTTAGGGCCTCCACTCAGTGTTAATCCGCCACTGAACGAATGTAATTGATTTGGTATTGCCATTTGGATAACTAGCCTAGTCAGATAACTTCTTCTTCTTCTTCTTCTTCTTTGGCGCAACAACCGCTGTCGGTCAAGGCCTGCCTGTACCACCCACTAGTGAAGTGAGCTTGGCTTTCAGTGACTTTTTATTACCATAGCAGGATAGTCTGTCCTATGTATGGGGGCACGGTCTATTCGGGACTTGAACCCATTACGGGCATGTTGTTAAGTCGTACGAGTTGACGACTGTACCGCCAGACCGGCCCAGTCAGATAACTAGTTAACAACTATAATATCGGTGAGGTACTACTTCAACAACTTCCCAAAAAGTACCCAATTTTGTCCAAAATGTCCACAAAAAACGTAATTCATATCATATTAGACTAAACGTACATTCATTATATGTTACTTTCGATTACATTATATTCTACAATAATGAAGTCTGGTTTCTCTGGTCCTATCAAATCTAGATGCAGGTGTAGGTTTATAATTTTAACTGAATTTATCAACCGTATCTCTGAGCCGAGCCATCTCGATTTGAGAAGAGAAAAATATTTCAGCGTTTCAATTTAAACTGATTCGAAGACAGATTGAAATAAACCCTAATCATTCATAAGTTTGTTGGTCTTTCCTGAACGACACGCCTCTAAAACTAAAGTATGCAAATTATTGAACCATTTCCCTTTAAACAAAGCAAGAGTTTAAAGATGTTGATGAGTTCAAAGATGCGACTGTTTACCAATCCGGCCCATATTCCATTTCCTGCCCAGTGTAGCAATAGTGCAAACCTCTCTCTACTTGTTTGACAACCCTGCCAGACGGTGCAACACTGCGTGCCGAAAGATTGACGGATTGACGCACTAACCCTCTACAGAGAATCTGACGACACCCGTAATGGTCGTTGGATGGGGGAGGGAGCGTGATGAATGATGCTGATGGTCAGCGTTGGCTAACCTTACCGGACGAAAGATTAATGACTGAAGAGTGCGTGTGTGTGTGTATGCGAAGAAATGCTGCAAGTGTCTTACGAAAAAAAAACAAAAAAACTCAACGCACAAGCCCTTCTTCCGCGATTGTAGTGCCGGAGCGTTCTTAACGCATCACGTTCCGGTACGCGTTTGTTTGTTTCTGTGCCCGAGAAGCTGCAAAACAATAAAGCTTCATCAAGCAGCTCGGGGATAGCAGCGGGGGAGGTTTTGAAAGCTTGCCAACAACTAGTTACTACTACTACCACTACTACTACCTGAATGTAAAAAAATCGGCATGTAAAAAAGAATGAAACGATTCGATAGCGTTAGCGTTGTCTTCCCTTGAGCGATAGAATGTTACAGAAATTTTGAATTGCAAATGATCCCATCTCTCTCTCTCTTAAATGCGAACTGGTTTTCGGCTCTAAGGTTATCGCACTCTAAGGGTATACATCGATGATAAGCGGGTTCGTCGCCTGCTGTTTAGGGATTGCCTTTTTCCCTGTATTAGAAAGATGTTCTTCGCCGCATTTGCATAAAACGATTATACTACTCTCGCTGATAGAATTTTATTATCATTCCATCCAACAAAAAAACTGGATTGAGATACGCGTTTCATCACAAGCAAGCAGAGTGGAAGAAGCTTCAAATGCCAAAGTGTGTAAAAACATTAACATATCCTTTCTCCTTCCAGGCAGCAGCACTGCTCGTCCTGATCGCCATCGTCACAGCCGTATCGGCCGCAGGACAACAACAGGCTAATGCTTTCAACGGTTACAACTACCCCAAACCAACCACGCCCGCCCCATTCACCGGCTACAACTATCCGAAACCATCGAAACCCTTCAACGAAGGCTACACCTACAACACGCCCAAGTGTCCACTGGTCCTCCCGAGCACCACCACCGTCACCGACTACAGCACGCTCGTGTCCACTGCCTACCAGACGCAAACGCAAACCCTTCCCCCCATCACGAGCACCCGGCTGGAGACGTCCTACGTGACGCTGCCTCCCGTCGTCCAAACGCTAACCGAAACCGCCACCCAATTCATTACCTACACCTCGACCGACTTCATCGTGTCCACCACGACGGAAATTCAACCCACTACCGTCACCTCCCTGCTTACCACAACGTACTGCCAGCCGAACACTTACCTTCCACCGCCGACGCCCCCGCCCAACACGTACCTTCCGGTTGAGCCACCGTCCAAGGAGTATCTGCCCCAGCGTCCTCCAGCAGCCACGGGCGGTGCCGCGGGCTTTTCCACCGTCGTGCGCCAGTCCGAGTCCTCCACCGGCGGCAACGATCAGGGATCGTCGTTCATTTCCACCTTCGTCCAGCAGCAATCCGGACCGATCAAGCGAGCGACCGATGGTGGTGAGCAGGCTGGGCGCATTCGAAGCTCCACTTCCGGCGAGCAGCAGCGCGTCGAAACGAACGAAGTGCTTCCGGGCGATGAGGTGCCGCAGCCGACCATCAACATCATCTACGTCGATCGGCACGGCGTGTCGGAGGGTACGCCACCGCCCAGCCTGATGAACTGGTTGCTGTGCAAGTTTAACCTATCCAGCGGTTCCTGCACCAACAACTGAAGAAGTAACAGGGGAATTGATGCAATGAGAAGGTGTGATGTTGTGATATTTGGAAAGCGAGAAAGGGGGAGAACGAACTATTAGTGGCCGCGTCTAAACAAAGTTCCCCGTAAATATACGCTATTACGCTATTTATATCAATCTGTGGGTTGTTTCTATTCCTCTTTCTCCACGCGGAAATAGCGGCAAAAGGCAGGCGGCACTCAAGCGGGGTTAAAAATAAGCTCACACACAACCACCGCACACCTTTTGTTTGTTTCACATAAATGCAGATTAGCCGTGAAAGAAATTGGACCTCTTCTTCGCCAGGGGATTTTGGCAACACCTACAGTTGTTGTTAGAGTGGGTTCTCTTTTTGCTGTGTTCTTTCCTCAGAGTAAGATAGCTGCGTGGTTGGTATAATCTTCAATAACGTATGGTATGGTAGGTAGAACGCGCTTCGTCAAAACACGCACAATTTCCGGGCAATAAGTGACGAATCGTCATATAAAAAAATCGTTCCTGCCATCTTACAGTGTGAGCAGAGATGGTTGTGAGAGTGCAAATGCAAGAAGGATCGTTTATTTATTCATTTATTCGAATTATTAGAGAAATTTCCCGAAAATTGCAGACAAACGACCGAGAAGAAATGGGGAAATAATTGTAAAATTTGCACAAAACTACATCTTTTAGTGTGCTTTTAAATAATTAATAAATTAGTTTTAAACTCACACCACCTCCATTGATCGCTCTAGCAGCATTGCACTTCAGTGTTGCATTCGGTGGCTACCATTCGGTAGACCCCTCTCTTTGCGACTCATCCCGGAACTGGAATCCTGTTACAAAGCAGAATTTCATCCCAAAACAAAAAATAAAAAAGCAAAAAACTTCCCCCAAAAACCACACCGATCTGATACCACATTTAATGATCCCTTTAGTTCGAACTCCAATAACGCCCTCCTTGCCTCCGAAGGCAATTAGGAGTGGATTTAGCTTTATCGTCGCATTCTTTTTTTTTTTTTGTTTATATGGAGTGAGCCCGCTTAAATGCCATCTGGCCAAGAAACTGGTTACAAATTCGCCCCAAAAACGCAAAAAACACCCCCAAAAACTTCTGTAAACCAGCAAAAAACCTTGCGTGAGAAGACATCCACACCCTGCCCCGAGAGTGGAGAGCGAGAAACGTCAATGACCGTCCCGGGCCAGAATCAGAACCCACTCTCTCCTACTCCACTCGCTTCATCATCCTCGCCAACGATAACATCGCTTGCACACCAACGCCCAACGGAAGAATTTGAATTTGATTTCGGTTTCCCGGTTTTGGACAGCCCCCTCCGCACACAAACCCACACCCACCCAGCTGGTCGCGTTCCTTAATTTTAACACACACAAAAAAGGAACCGGTGGAAAAATGGGGAAAAAGTGCCAAAAATAAAGCTCACAAAGCGTCACCTTCTGCTTCCCCCCGTTCCTTCTCCATGGGGTCCATATCTTGATGCTCCACTGATACGACCTGCTGGTGGGCTGATTGGCCGGCCGCGAATTTGGATGGTTGATGATAAATATATGGCACAGGGAGAACGAGCAACACACACAGTTCTCGCTTACAGTGTCTGGAGAGCAAAAGGGGAATCCCAAAAACCGGATCCTGGAACAGGCGTTTTGCAGGAGGACTACAAAGAAAAAAAAGAATAGATTGTAAATTTTGATTAACCAGAAGAGACACGGCTATCCCTGGTGGTGCTTTTCCCCGCGCCAAACGGTCTCCGCCCCCCTCGTTGGTTGGCGTTTGAGTGAATGCGATTTGGATATGGGCGGAGGGCAGCTTAGAAAAGTTAGAATAACGCTCAACAGCTCACCTAGAACGACAGAATTAGTATGCGGTAATGCGACACCGAACCCACACGCGTGCAATCACTCGATCTTGGGGCCAGATTCCCTGCCACTACAATGTATAGGCACTCTAGAGTGTGTTTGGATGTGCTTTGGGTAATAAAATCGTGGCCTGCTTTGGTGCGCTTCTCCCCGCTGACGCTGCCACCACTGTCAGATTTCACTTTCGAGATCAGGTTTTCATCGCTTCTGCGTTTCGCGAATGCACTTTGACGGAGGTGTCAACAAGGGAGGGCATTTGCGGGACAGTGGAATGAATGTTTGATTGACAGAAGAAGATCAGCTCATACCACCGGTGGGTGTCGTCTAATCCAAAGGGTACGCCTCGCACCAAGACAAAACGATGCTCATTAGGACGCTAATGCTAATAATCCATAACGGCCAAGGTTGCGACTGTCAGGGCTCCTCTCGCTGGCCCTCTCTCTCTCTCTCTCTCTGTCTCTAGGGCGGTTTTCGGTTTCCCGCCCTGCGCCGAGAACAGCATCCAGCACCGATGCGGATCCGATTGCGCTCCGCGGTGCGCGCATCATCCCGCCAGCGCGCTCGGGTGCGGTTCGGTTTTATGTAACACACACGCCCGAACGGACGGACGCGCGAATCGGAGCGCAACCGCAAAAGGAAAGGATGCTCTCGCAGGCCGGACAGGTTCTGCGTTGCGGGCGCGCGTATAAAGCCGAACGTTCTGACGCGAACCGGTGACAGTACGGTGCGAGAAGTGACAACAGAACGATGAAATAGTTCCTGCTCAGTAGGCGACACAGGAATTGGAGATAAAAACCTGCAAGAAAAAACGGTGTTGTGTTGGTTGTGATTGTCTGTGTGATTGAAGTGAAAGATCGGAAGGATCTTTGCAGTATCTGATACCTAGAGTGTTGAGCGAAGCATGAAGCAATTGTTAGCGTTCGGTGTGTGCCTGCTGGCCAGTTTGCTGCTGCCAGCGGCAGCTAACCCCCGGTTTGACGGCTACACCTACACTACGCCCGCCGCCGACGGGTACCACTACACGACCCCCGCCTGCGGGCTGCCGGAACCGTGCAATCCCGTAACGACCACCGTCACCAGACCGACCACCATTACCCGGTCCGATGTGCGCACGGTCACCGACTACCGGACGCAGATCGTACCGACGACGACCACCGTCACGAGCCGCACGACTGCCTTCTCCACCAAGGTGGTGACGGACGTGGTAACGCAAACGCCCCCACCAGTCACAACCACCCAAACGCAAACCCGCACCAGCACCATCACCTCCCGCTCGACGGCCACGGCTTTCCTCACCGAAACGGAGCGCGAAACGGAAACGCGCACCAGCACGGTCACGCAAACGAAGTCGTACACCTCGACCAGGATCGTGCCGACGACGGTGGAGCGCACGGTGACGACGACGCAGCCACCGGTCGTCCTCACCGACACCAAGACGGAACGGATAACGTCCACGCGCACCAACACGGTCACGCGCACCAGCACCATCACCTCGACCATCGTCGAGCCGACGCCCGTGTACGAGTACCTGACCGAGACGGAAACGAAAACCGTCACCAAGACGACGGCCACTCCCGTCCTGACGACGATCACCCGCACGCAAACCGTGCCCGTCGTGACGACCGTCACGCAGCCTTGTGCACCCGACCGCTCTTACCTGCCCGTCCAAGCGACCTGCCCCCCGACCAAGGAGTATCTGCCACCGGTACCGGCCGGACCACCGGTCGACTATCTGCCGCCGCCGAAGAAGGACGTGTCCTATCTGGTGTCGCGCAAGAATCTCTATCAGCTGTTCTAGTGTGTCAGTGTGTTCGTGTACGCGTGTGTGTTCGACAAATCGTTCTCTGCCCAATAAAAAAAAACAATTTCAAATTGGAAAATAATTGTTTATCGTATTGAACTTACTTTTCTGCAACTGCGCTAGGAAGTGTGTAGTGCGGCTCTTGATGACACCACTAGACATGGCCGACTTGATTGGATGACAGTTCTCCAGGGGTGTCAAACGGGTCGGTCTTCAGTGGGTAACTTGATCCAGTCATCTAGTGAGAAGAAAACCCACAACTCTTCACCGCATTAACCTTTAACATACCAACAGACACACGCGGACAAGGACACCATGGGGGTGAAATATGAACTTCGGCCAAGGTCGTTGCGTTCGGTGGCGGCGTTGCGAAGACACCGTCGAATGTGGTTATGCAGAACGATAAGGACACATCGTTTAGGGGACAACTTCTTGGTGCAGTTTGATGGGACTGGATTCGGGTGTGTGGGCATTCATACTAATCTCAGCGATAGCGGCGCGAAGTGTACAGTTGAGAGCTATTCATACACTTTGCCCGTCGCAGACATTAGCATAAATGGGTTTTCTTTTGTTTTCTGTTTTTCTTGCTGTTTTACAATTTTCATTGAACCACCAAACTGGACATTCCAGCATTGTGGACATTCCAGTTGAGTCACAAGCCCAAGAAACGGTAGCAAGGTGATAATCGGATCGGACGCAACTGAAAAGAAACAAAGGCGCGATGCGGATCAGTTGGACAAACATGCTTGTTATGCAAAATCATAGGTCTCGGGCACAACTGTCCGCCACAAACCTGCGCCGAAGTTTTATTGCTAAGTCAGGTTTATCAGCCGAAAATTCCAATTAGACTTCATCTCGTAGCCTTACAACGTACCTTTTTTTTGTTGCTGTTAGTGATCCACCTATGATCAAGTCTATGATTCTAGCATTCGGCTTTTCGGTTCAATAATTGATACACCAATAAAATCGATCGCAGCAAGCGAGTTAACTAATAAGCGGCGCCAAGCGTTTGAAAGCGTTTAAAATGGACCGCGCACACCTGTACGATCAAGTAGTAGGAATGTTGATCTGATTTAAATTTGAATTTAAATAGCTGGTAGGATGCGTACATTGTGAATGGAGTTGCCTGATGATCCTGCGATGAGCAGCAAAGCGATGAAAGAAGGCGGCAATGCGTTGTTTTTGCAGCATTTACAGCATACATAAAGCTTTATAATCCACAATTTATGGTGCTTCAATGCGTGTTGTTAAATATGGACTCTTTTCAACAAGGTGGTAAGTAGCGCAAGATTTACCGAAAGGTCGAGGATGCTGCATTTGTTTGGTAAAAATTGTTTAAATAAATTTGGTTCCTAGTGAGATCATCGAACATCGGATGAAGCAATTGCCGAAGAATTCTTATTTACTACATTGCAAACAATAAATCTGCCTGAAATAATAACAATAAATAAAGATTAAATTGTGTTTCTGCAATATTTACCCTTTGTAACGCTGAAAAACTCGTTACTTTTTCCCTTCTTGCTTTATCGTTTGAAATTGGCCCAGAACAAAAACGCCTAAATGTAGGCAAGCAAAGTGGCCCTCCTTTATTGCGGTTCCATCGAAATGCACTATGGGAATGCTATGGACAATGCTATGAAATCTCTTAAAGTAAGATTTTTACATAGTTTCGATGTTGTATGTTTTGGTTGTTTCCTGTAATTTTATGGGTTTGCCACACGATTTTGTTTTTAACGTTTCCCGAGTATTTTTGATTTGTTTTACAGGGTTTCCCGGGTATTTTTGATTCGATTTACAGGGTTTTCGAAATCAGTTTCGAATGTAAACGTTGTTATTCACCGCGTGCAAGATGTTAATCTGCATCAATCTGATATTTCATTTCCATCATCATAATTTTTGTTTTCTTCAGCATGATTTTCAACACCTCTCTTGCTGGATTGAGTTTGACAGTTCTTTGTGATGTGTTGAAAATCATGTGTAAAAACTGAAATTTCATTGTGAAGTATATGCATCATTTGACAGCTGTTGAAAAACATCTTGGAGGAGGTGAATAATTATGTGCACATTGAAAATAAAAACAAATGGTTTAAAAAACTTTGTAAACGCTTAATAAATTGTGCAATATTTAAAAAAAATATTTGAGAAGCATCCAAAATTTATTGAGAAGCTACCAAAAACTTGATTAAAAATATTACTGTATTGCAGTTATTCTAACTTTGGTTTTGTTTTTTTAATAGTCAGACTAAAGTGAAGTGTTTAAAAGCGGGTAAAGTTGATAAAACGTGTAACGAACGAATCATTTTCGCAAATAATGAATAAAACGAATACAAACAAATAAAATGATATAAAAAATCTACCAACATCGAACATCAACATACAGGGTTTCCCACGATATATTGGTTGGTTCCCATCAATTTTTGGTGGATTCCCATATTTTTTTGGTGCGTTCCCACGATTTTTTTGGTCGTTTCCCAGAATTTTTTGGTCTAATTGTATTGATATCCAATCGGAAAATACCAATAAATTATAGGATCGAACCAAAAATCTATGGGATACAACCAAAAAATCGTGGGAACGCACCAAAAAATCATGGGAACTGACCAATAAATCGTGGGAAACCCTGTAAGAAACACACACACACACACACACACACACACACACACACACACACACACACACACACACACACACACACACACACAGTTGTACTAAACGAACACTATTTTCGGTAAAAACAGTAACAACACACTTACACATTCAAATTCTATTAACATTTATTTGAAAAATAGTTTCCATTGTGGTAGTAAAGGAGAAGAGAGAGACAGAGCGAAATGTGGAGTATTCCAGGTAAGAGCTTTTAGTATTACAATTTACAACATTTAGCAAAATAGAGAGTGGGAGAGAGGGAGACAGATAAAACAAAAAGAAAACATTCCTTCAAAAGGAACTAGTGGTAAAAAAAGGCAAAGAAATTGGTAAGAAAAACAGCAATAAGCTTACACATAATGCGCCATTAGTAGAATGTTTAGGGGTTTGTGTGTTTCCTATCATGTGCTACTACGATAGCACACTACTAACTGGATAGTGGAAATCTAACGCCAGGACTCCACAGAGCATAACACGGAGCGCAACATAACAACTGACAGCTGCCAAACGCTTGATAAAACGCTTGGGGAAGGAGGTAAAGCGTTTCATTAACTGTCGGTCATCGCAGTAGGTTGGTAGCATTTCAACGAGAAATGAGCGGCCTACTAAGGATATTCAAAACATGGTACCGGCAATAAAGCGTTTTCTGAAGCGTTTGGCAGCTGTCAGTTGTTATGTTGCGCTCCGTGTTATGCTCTGTGGAGTCCTGGCGTAATAATTTACACAACACGCCTGCGCCTTCTGTTCGATCGACAATCGGGATCGCAAAGGGGCACCTTTTTTCTGCAGCGGCCCTTTATAATTTTGTTACTCAAAAACTTTAACTGTCAAACGGATGGGATGCAATATGTGGTATTGCACAAATTTAAAACAAAACACACAACTTTAAAACAAAAGATCCTACCGAGCGTCAGACAAATAGGAAACAAAACAAAAAAATGCCTAACATTATCGGTCCTCTCTCTCCGTTACGGCTCTCTACTATAGGTGTATATATAGCTAGGCTAGTACGACATTCTTCTCGCAAAAGTTCTTCGATTGCAATCGATCGATCGAGGAGGCTGAGTGGCTGAGTCGTTGAAGAACGGCACTCTCATCCCAGCGATCGTATCGATCGCGATCGAACGAATTCTGGCAACTTGGAAAAATCTGGATTCGATTTAGGTTTGTGTTTTCATTAAAGTACATCAATTGTCCTACCTAATTGGTCGGGAGTGTGCAGGTTTCCCACGTACATCTCCCCGACGGTGCATACTATTTACAGTTTGTGAACGAAAGCGCCCCCTACATATTGGTTCATTGCTGGCCTCTTTCTCGTTCTGGAGAAGGAACACACTGTTGCGTGCCTCAACATTCTCATCCATCTCTCTCTCTCGGGTTCGCAATTCAAGCATTTTGACTGCTTGCTCTAAACGAGTATTTCTTAATGCATGCTCTGCCTCACGGTCATCTTCTACCAAACGCTACCACTGCCGAAGAAATCCATCGATCGAGCCTGAATTCAGCTTATTATGCAGAGTCAAACACAGGCTCTTCTTATACTCTTATACCGGCAGCAGCAGTTCGTTTCTCTCCATCTCTGGGGTAAGGAGTCACCTAGCTGGCGCACTTGTTTGAACTTTCTTCCTTCCAGCACAACAGGAAAGTTACTTCTTAATGTTACTGTAGCCGGAGTTGACCTCCAACCCTCGGTAGTTTTCCGGATAGACGTAGATCGCTTTCCGCTCCGACGCTTGGGCCTGATCGTCCTGCTCCTCGGACGAGGTCAGTGCGTACGAACCATAGTCGGCACTATTCTCCACCGATGACTTGGTTTCCATCTGCTCGACAATTCCACTGTCCACGATCGGGACCTCGTCAAAGTTTTGCGTTTTCGCGTTCTCCTCCGCTACCTGGACGAAGGCGGCCGACAGCTCACCGCTCAGATGCGTCACGCCCTTGGTCGCGATGTCGTACATGAAGATTTCCTGCTCGTCGTAATCGTTCCTTTTAAAAATTGGAAACAAAAACAAATAGATTTTAAAATTGTATTTTTTTAAGATATTTCAACCCCTCCGAGGTAACTTACCTCGTCACCAGCAGCACCACGCTCTGCAGATCGACGTCCGTCTTGCCCTCGCGGTCCAACCACCGGCGGAAGTTCTCCCTCGACGGCTTCTTGATCAGCTGCTTCAGCGCTTCGCCCGCAATGAACTTGATCTTCTTCGAGTCGAGCAGCACATCGCGCTCGAACCGCGACTGCTGCTGCTGTTGCTGCTGCTCCTGCTCGGCCGCATCCTCCTCGGCATTGATCAGAAACCCGCCCGTGCTGCTGCCCTCGTCACTCTCCCCACTCTTGCTCGCCGTCGACGACGCTCCACTATCCACCGGCGCCAGCACAACCACGCTCGCAATCTTACGACCGCGCAGCTCCGCCACATCGGGAATCGGGAACTGCGCGCCATTGATCTTCAGCGGCAGATAGCGATTAAACACCTGATCCGACGCACCCGACTCATCCTCCCCGGTCACATCGACCGACGGCAGAATGGTCGAGTCCTGCTTAATGTAGCGATCCGTCACGTTGCGCTGATTGGTCGAATCAAACCGCACCACCTTCAGATCAACGTTCTGCCGCTCCGGCATCGTCACGATCGTTGGCTGATCTTCCTCCGCCTGCTGCACCGCTCCCTCCCGTCCCTGCTGTGCAATTTCGTACCGATCGCGCTCGTCCCGCTTGTCCTTCACGTCGTAGTTCTTCGTGATGAACTTCTCCGCCAGCTTGTCACCGTTCGGTTTCACCACCGACAGCACATTGCTCGACCCGGCCAGCTGCGAACCGCCGCCCGCGTTGAAGAAGTTGGCCAGATGCTCCGGCGGCAGATTCTCCAGCGCCGTCTCGCCGATCTTATCGTAGTCCAGCACGCTGATGTCGGCGTTCTCGAGAATGCCCGAAGAGAGGAGCTGCTCGCGCAGATCGTCCGGTACCTCGGCGGGCAGCTCGAACAGTGCCTTCTGCTTCTTCTGCTCCACTGCCGCCTCCTCGGCAGGCGAGAGAGTGGTGGTCGTTGGCGGTGCCGGCGTGGTGGTCGTCGTGCGGTAGGCGGTCGTCGTCGGTGTCGGTGGCGCCGTGTAGCGATTGACGGTTGTGCGCGGAGTCGTCGAGAACGTCGGCGAGTAGGTGGTACGGGTCGTACCGACAGTGGACGGTGTACTGCTGCCCTGTGCCGCCACCGCGTTGAAGTTGGCATTGAAGCGAGGATCCACGCGGTAGTTCAGTGGCTCGGAGTTCGGAATGATCTGAGCGGCCTGCTGGTTGACGTACTTCTGGGGCGTCGGCAGCGGTCCAATGTTAGAGGCGAGCGGGCCAATGTTTTTGTTCTGGATCGTCTCGATCGTCGGTTCGATCGAGTGGCTAATGAGCTCCTGCGATGGCTGAATGTTGTAGAACGGCGGCCGGTTGCCAGTGTCGGCGGAGAGCCGCTGCGACGTTGCTGCCGGTCCGTTGACCGTTTCCGTGATGTGCTTTTCGTACTTCGATACGGACGGTACCAGTTCGCCGCCGGCCGGCAGGACGTGCTTCAGGTTTGCCAGATGCTCGTTGCTGGTAAGGCTGGAGAGGGACGAACCCTTCGGCTGTTCCGGTGCGCGGGTGGGACCCAGGTTCGGTGCGGCCTGCTGCACCAGCCCACCCTGCACGGGGCGTGGCACATCGTAGTAGTTGGGTCGTTCGTTCTGCTGCTGGAAGGTGGGCGTTTGTGGTGGCTGTGGTGGACGCGCCGCCAGGAACGGTGGCTGCTGCAGGCTGGACGGTGGCGGTGGGACAGGTTTACGGAACTGTTGCTGCTGCTGTTGCTGCTGCTGCTGTACCTGGGGCTGCTGCTTGTAGAAGTTGTTGAACGGTTGGTTAAACTGTGGCTTCGGTGGCTGTTGGGCCGGCTGCTGTGGCTGCGGCTGATACTGCTGTCTTAGCGGTGGCTGCTGGTTGATGTTGTGCAGCGGAATTGGGATCGGTTTCGGCTGCTGGTACTCTTGGCGCTGGAACTGCGGCTGTTGCTGTTGCGGTTGCGGTTGATAATAATTTGGCTGCGGCTGCGGCTGTTGCTGCTGTGGGGCCGGGAAACGAACCTGCTGCGGACGTGGTTGAGGCACTGGCGCCTGCTGCGTGAAGTACTGCGGTTGTGGCTGTTGCGGCTGGGGTTGCGTGTACTGTCCACGGTACTGGAACTGCTGCTGCTGCTGTGGCTGTGGCTGAGGCTGAGCCTGCTGGTACACAACACGCGGTGGCTGTGGCTGCGGTTGTGGCTGGTAGTGCTGATGCTGGTAGTGCTGCTGATGCTGCTGCTGGTGCTGCTGGAACTGTGGCTGCGATTGGGGCGGCGGTGGTGGCGGTGGCTGCGCACGGTACTGTTGCGGAGCGGCCGGTGCAAATTGCTGCTGTCCAAAGTTTTGCGCCTCCTGATGCTGCTGCACAAGTGGCTGAGCTTGCGGTGGTGGTGGCGCTTGATGATGATACTGATGTTGCTGAGCCGGCACATTATACTGATGATGGAACTGCTGCTGCTGCTGCTGCTGCGGCTGCGGTGGTGGCTGATGTTGCTGTACCGGTGGCTGCGCCTGATAGTGCTGCCGCACCGAACGATCGTGCTGCTGCTGCACAAACTGCTGGTGCTGCTGGAAGAACACGTCCGACTTGGCGCGCTGATCGACCGCGTGCTGGGGCAGCGCCACGATCGGCTGCGCCACCGACTCACTCTCCGACTCGGACACCTGATGGCCCGACTGGTGCTTGTCCTCCACGCCGAACGAGATGCGAATACCGCTGTTGCTGTGGTACTTCTCCGAGTCCGGGTTGATCACCGCCCGCAGCGTCGTCGTCTTGAGCGGCGGGCTGGGCGTTACGATGATCGGCTCCTGGGACGGATCCTCCTCCTCCTCGCTCTCGTCCGGGATGGGCTTGATGGCCGGCAGCGGGTCGTCCAGCACGAGCTGCCCGTTCTTCTCGTCCTTGTGGTACTTCACGTAGAACACCTGCACCTCCTCCTTCTTGCGCTTCTGCTGCGGCAGGATGGTTTGGGCGTCGAGCGGCAGCGAATCGTTGCTCTCCTTGATGATGATCTCGATGATCGGCTCCGGCGGCTCGATGTAGTGCGGGTGCACTACCGGTGGCAGCGACTGGAAGCTGCCGATGCTGTTGCTGCTGTCACCTTCGAATCCTGCAAAAACAGAGGCTCAATGTGTTACTCAATTCAAAGCTACAGCTAGAAAAAGCACTCATCTTACCTTGGAAACCCCCAGAGGATCCGGTGAGAGCCGATCCGGAGTGCTGGTGCTGGAACGAGTACTGCTGCGGCTGGATGTAGTTGCTCTGGTAGTGGTTGTACTGGCCCGGGTCTTGGTACGCGTGCGACACGCGGCGCTGGGCCGTGTGCGCCGGTACGGTCTGGTAGTAGTTGTAGCCGTTGCCGCTGCCGAAGTTGCCGAACTCGAGCGTGCGCTTGCCGCGCGCCTCCCGATCGCTGCCCGGTTGCTTCGGCTCGGCGGACTGTTTCGTCGTCGCTGGCGTGGTGGCCGACGATGCGGCCGATTTCGTAGTCGTCGCTGGTTTCGCCTTTGTTGTGCCGGTGGGGCTCGTCGTTGCGTTCTTACACTCCACGTACCCATGGAGGACCACCAGGGTGGCGACCGCCTGCAAGATAGGGAAGGAAAATGGTGAAAGCGATTAGTGAGAGCCGTTTATGGTACGTTTAACGAATTCTTGTGGATTGGGAAAGCGATTTGCAGTGGAAGTTATATAACTGGAGTACAATTAAATGAATAATTAAAACCGACGAGCAGTGAGATGGCTTAAAGCATCTCAATGTAGTCATGTCCGCAACGAGACAATTAATTGTTGTAGATTTTTTTTATTTTAAAATGAAGCAACAACTCTCGAGTCCTATTCCAATATTTTGTCTTAACATCAATCAATCTTCATTCAGCGTCATCCCAAGAATTCAAGCACCGTGGCTTAAAATCAACAATATCGCTTCGTAATCCCCAGCCGGCCGGTGATTGGAGACGATCAGTGGAATTATTTTCTCACACGTCAAATGCCTTCGGGCCGCCCTGTTATCGGATGACTTTCACTTTCGCTTCATCCAGCAGAACAGAACATGCATCACGCCACGGTGGCGATGGTGGAGGTTACGTACTTTTTCACATGCTTTCAATAAAAAAAACACCTGGCTGATGGTAGGGAACAATCCCAACCGGTATCTTCTTCACTAATCTGTACGCTGTAACGTAATAGCATCGATCCGTATCAGTGCACGATCTTGCGTTCTCGCGCCGGGTCTCACCGGGAGAAGATGCGCCCGGTTGGTGCGCTTGTGGTGTTCTGTGCTCACTTTCCATTTCACGCCCCTTGCTGCAGCCATTAATCATTTCGTGTGCTGGGTGAGCCAGCTTCCTTCACCATCCAGGGCGCCACCTCGAACGGGTGCCCGGTACCGATTGCTTTCCCGTGCAGCGCTTTCTGCCGTGGCCACAGATGACGACAATAATGTCCAATTAAAAATGAGTTAAATTTTTTAAACGATCGCAATGATGATGAGCCTTCGGGTGGCGGTGGAGCGCCTGTGTGGTGGTGAACGGCGACTCACAAAAGCGCTCCCTCCACACGGCATTGTCCGATTGGAATCTTTTCAACCGTTTCGGTGGTGATGATGCTTTTGTGTACAGTGGCCGCAATGGAGCATGTGGTGCCGCCCTGCGCAATGCCAGGCAACGCGGTATCTAGATGGCGGCTGAGCAATGGTGAGCATCGTATGCGCATCACAGGTTCAACAGGCCTGTACACTGGAGATGCGATACCCGCATTGCGCTTAAAGGATAAGATAGCAGTTCGGTAATGGATAATTATACAGCATGCTTAACGTAACCCTTCAATGGCGAATTGTTTGAGCCGCAAGGGTACATGTTTTAGGTTCACAATTTTCCACCAGTCAGCCTCTCGGCTCGAACAGACGCCAAGTGTGCGTTTAACAGTGTTTGTAAGCTATGAAGCTGATAGATTTAATTTCTATACTCTTCCCTTGTTGTAATTACAGCGCCAGTAAAGGTTCCCTTCTTGCATAAAACCCTTCAATGCATACCCTCTTGAGGCTGTTTCCTGTCTGTAAACAAAAAAGTAAAACACTCAAAAGTACCATCCTCTTCATATTTGAATATTTCCCACACGTCCATCCGTGCATTTTACCATTCGGCAAGCGAAACCAGATCTCGTCATGATCACGCTCTGACAAACCGTGACCGCGATGCGATGCGATGAGCTGCAGATGGGTGATCTTTCACCCGGCCCATCCAACGAGGGAGCTTTTTTTCGGAGTAGCTACCGAACCTAGTGGCCACCATCACTTTACCGAAATGGGTGATTTTACAACTTGTTATGATTTTCAAATGAGCTTCACCCACTGGCACCTCGCGCCATGAATATTGCAGGGCCGGACCGTTTAGCTCGTTGGTCACGCTTTATTTAGGCAACGCTGTGACGTTGCCGTTGTTCAACAACTAATTAATCACCCGCGGTTGTGTTGAGGATGTGTGGCTGTGAGCTATTTAAATGAAATGAGCAATGGTGGATGGGAAGATGTTTTAGCGCTGCTGTTGCTGGCTTGCAACAATGTTGCAAACGTGGAAGTGGAAAAACTGCAACAGACTGTCAAGAAATGTGCTTATGCAATGCAGCTGGAAGAGTGTAGGAAGTGTCTAACTATCACACAGAAGATATGCAGGTTTAAAAGAGAGAAAGGTAAAGCTTTCATCTTAATAATCTAAACATTGACAAGACATAAAGCAACACAAAGGACCCAAGGGGATTCCAAACTCATCACCGCACTACAAGGTTTATCCACCATGCGATCAACCGGTGCAAGAAGCGATCGTTAATCACACATGACTCAATTTTCTTTCCCCCCTAGAGCCTTGAGCGATTAAAGATAGCTACGCTCGACGAGACAAAGCAATGACACGGCGATGCTCACCCCAAAAATTGCCTTCATTCGGGAGTCATCGCCATCGCCCCAATCGTTCGCTGCACGCTTCTGCCGCTGCTATCACAGCACGGGATCATAAAACTGCTCAACAGAACGTACAGATCGTAGACCACACCACACGCGTCGTTCGATTGGATGGCAGGGATGCCGGGTCACACGATCTTCTCGCCTTCGTTCGGGCCGGGGAATCGATTTATTTCTTCGTACCCAATAGTCGTACAACACATTCTGGACACACAACGTTTTTACATCATGCGGACAATAAATCAGGGGATGGCTTTCAGCAGCAGCAGGTTTAACTTCTGGTAGCCATCCCCCCCGTGTCCTCACACTGCCAGAAGCTGCCGATCGGAGCAACGGGTTGAACGAAAATTTTTTAAATCCCACCGGAACGAATAGACGGGGTGCCGAAAGAGAAAGTCGTCGTCTTCATTTGAGAGGTGTGTTTTGTGTGTTGGCTTATTATATTGCTTGATGTTGCTTTTTTTTCCTCTCGTACCCCCCTTTCTAAAATTCAGTGACAGTCACTTGGGTGTAGTTTTTCGCCTTCCCTCCTTCCACCGACAAGGCCACGCGACTTCGTTGTACAATCATGAATCGTTACAAGCGACGCTAACGTGTACTCCGATGTCGGATGGCAGCAAACGTGTTTCTTTACCGCACATCTGCGGAGCCTAATCTGGAGATTTATGCTTTCGGCAAACTACTCGAACGACACTGCGCTGCGGCGTTGATTTTATTACAACCGACAAGAACGATCTCTCTCTCTCTCTGTTTGGTGGTTCAACAAGGGTAGATCCCGTTCGTCCCCACACGAAGCAGTGCCGTGCCATAAAATTTATAGAATTTTAATGAACCGAGAACCATCGGCTAAACCTCATGAAATTGGTAGGATTTCGTCGGTGTCGTCGCACCGATCAAACGGTTCCAATGTGTTCCTTTCACTTTCACCCATCCACCGCACACCGGACACAACAAATGGTGTGTCGGGAATGTGTCAATTGTGTTGCTACTTTTAGGAGCCCGGTGGATCCCCATCCGATAGGTTTGATTACTTGCGCGATCATTATGTCTTATTTGTTTGTACCTCCCTTCAAATGGGTTGTTAAAATGAACCTTCTTCCCTCTAGCTTTAATAACTCTCTTAATTTTACTAAGCTGATGTCAAATGCCGGTAAAGTATTCTAAGCACCGTCTTTACTGTCGAAGAGGACAAAAGTCAAAGCATTTCGGTGTCAATCGAAACGCATCGGTTCAGTGTAATCTCGTGTAGAAGATCGCCGTCGACCGTTAAGTCAATAAAATGGTCCTACAAATCGTAAGGGGATCGTAAAGAGTGGGATTCTGTCGCTAGGAAGTGTTACAATGCCAATTAAAATGTCTTCTTAGCTCTCTCGTAACTATCTATGCTTAGCTAGCTTTAATTTGATACAGCTTTTTGAAGCAAACTGAAAGATGAAACATTATTTGAAGAATGTTGTTAGAAAAACACAATAACAGACTTAACTTATTTTAGGTAAGTTTGAAATCATTCATTTTTAATACCAAAAAACCCCTTTTATTATCAATTGTTGGGTAGATGCCTTAATGCATTTTTTATTATTTCATTTTTAAATTAAATTAAATTATAAAATAAAACGAAATTAAAACAAAACCTCAATGCAGTACACCCATCCAATCGACTTAAGTCATCGCCATGAAGGATAAGTTAACCTTCCCCAATTACAAACGGTAATACGACATACAAATGAAACAATCGTTACGCAAAAAGTGCAGCCATGTAAACTGAAGAAAAAAACACACCATCCATCATCATGCGGAGTTAAACGAAGCACAACGAAGTCGCGATAAGCGTTGAATCGCAAAGATTATCGCAAAGGCAAGGGAGGATCAGCCTTTTTTGCTCGCGCACCATCATAAAGCGGAGGTTGTAAACGAAGGAAAAGCTCTCTGCCCGCGTACAACAAACACGACACGGCACAGGTGCACCCAGTGCTGCTTTCGGTAAATCGCAATTGAAGTTTGGCCGCTTCCATCCATCAATATTTATCCGCACGTAGAGCGATGGAGCGGCCTGCAGTAAGCCTTTCCGTTTTTTTTTTGCCCCTAATCCGCAGAGAGATTGTGGCGGCAGGCGGCCGATACAAATGGAAAGTGATGTTAAGTAATGCTTAAAGTTTGTGCTTTGAGCACACAGCTTCACACACACACACACACACACACACACACAAACCGCCGTACATTACTGACCCACTAGCCCTTTGCCTTGGGTACGAAACGTGCCTCAACCGCCGATGGTGCATTGATGAGGCCGGCTTTGGTTCCATCCATCAATTTAAGCGATTCGCAAATTGTTACGTACTACGCCTACCGGACCAAACCGAGCATTAGCGCTGTGTATGTGTGTGTCTTAAATCTTCCGAAAGATAGCTACAATGCCTACACTCTTCGCCTTACTGTAACAACATAATTAACACGCGGGACGCTTTTGATAGTTTTGTTCATCGAAACGGCCAGCCACAACAGTTCATCGGAACGAGCAGGAAGCGAATGGTGATGAATGATTGAAGGTTGAAGGCTCCCTCTCCCCGTTTTTTAATTAGATTTCTCCCTTCAAAACATAATCCCATCACCACAAAAGCTTGTCACATTAGGGAGCATTTTCGTTGAAAACCTTCATCCCTATGTGCGTTGGGATTTTCACGACGATCGTAATGTGTCACTTTATCGCCAATCAATCGACACGTGTTTTTTTGATTTTCTTTCTTTTTCGGTGGATAACGTGATTCGGTTCAAGCTGTCAAGATTTGGGGAAGGGAGAAGGGTTGGAGAGGCAAAAAATGTTTCTAAAATAACACCACGTGAGAACCACCGTGAGTTGGATTAACGCACCGGAGCCAAAACCGGAGACGACGAACCCGGTCGATCATCATTCGATACAATCGTAAAAACGTTCGCTAGTACCCACGCCGTTTCGGTGTACGAAAGGGAACGAAAATGCTTCCACCCGTTCCCACCCTGCCCAGTGGCTAACACGGTGTTCAATTTGACTGTGTCACCCGATGCCCGGCTGTTGGATCTTCCTCCGCCAATAGAAGCAACGAAACAAAGCGCGTCCCGCGTCCCGTAAAACTTTCACTTATTTATCCTCCCTTTTCCCGAACGACACACCAAATCACGGTCACGCGGGACGGTCTCTATGTCTGTGTGTGTGTGTGTCACAAAGGGGCAGGAACGAGACACACACACGAAAAAAAAACGGCGACTCGCCGTGTATTTCCGTGTCCTCCCGGAACGGTAACACGAACCCTGTAACGCGGCGGAAAGCGCGCGCGCGCGCACTCACGCTCCCGCGGTTCATAAAGCAAGTCCATCTGATTTGAATTTTACTACCCCGTTCGACCCAATGTGTGTGTGTGTGTGCTGGGCGCAGAGTGGAAAAGCTAATCAGCACGGGTCGCATTCCGGGAGGGTGAGACCGTTCCGGATCTATTTCGCGGTTTCACGTGTGTGGGACCTTCTCGTCGCTACTACATTTCGGGGATCGGAGGAGGCGCGGGGAGCGGGCGAGGACGGGGCGTCGTTATCTCGCAAAATAAAGGGAAAGTTCCTTGAAGCGAGGAACCCCAAGGTGGCGAGGCTGTAGGAAGTCGAACCAAAACATAAAAAAGCTGTTTTTAGGGAATCGGATACAGCGGAGGGAGAGCGTTATCAAAGCTATTTTATCGTGCCGCCCAGCTAGCCACCCAGCTAGCCCACGGTGGAACATTCCTGAGCGATGGTAAAACTGTACAAGTTGGGAGGGGGGGGGGGGGGGGGGGGGGGGGGTGTCACCCACAGTTGAGATTGCGCTGCGAACCGAACGAGCTGGTGAAAGTGCATTGGAGAGTAAAAAACATGAGGGGGGGGGGGGGGGGGGGAGGGAGTAGGATTGGGAAGCCAAAGAGTGTAGCATAATAAAATTAGCATCGGTTCGTTGTTTGATGACCATTTTTGGAGCACCAGCAGCACCAGCACCATAAGGCAAAATGATGGAATTTATGTTTTAGGTCCGCTTCTTTTCTTCCTCTTCTTCCTCTTGATTGTCGTATCTCTTGCTCCGTTGTTTAGGACAACTTCATCAGCACAATCTCATGTTCCGGTAAATTGAACAACACACTTTCAATTTCAACTCAGTTCCCTTGTGACACGGGAAAATGTCGGTACAAAGACCCAGCTGACAAAAGTGTAACGTCTTCAAAAACCTTGTCCCCTATTAAATCATCCCATTGCGATTCGAACGTATTACGTATTACAGTTGTGCTTGTTGAAGATTCTCCAAGGCACCAGGTGTTTTTTATTGCTATTTTTTTTTATCAACCACTGTCGTTATGATGGGCAAATATTCATCACCGGTCGAAGTGAAAGGCAGACTGTGTGTCGTTGGAAGGGTGCACAACGTGAGTCTTTTACCTGATGTTTGACCGATCGATACATCCCCGCGATCGCGCACACTCTGTTACGCAAAAAAAGGCACACTGTGTTTGGTAAAACGTTATTTACGTGTGAGTGTGTGTGTGTGTGTGAGTGTGCGAGTGTGTGCATAAATAATCCGAATTAACCGAAAGGACACGGACATCGCGGATGTGGTAACGAGCGCGCGCGCGCGTTCAATTAAAATGCACACCATATCAGAGCCCGGTGTGCGCATCACATAGATTTTGTAGTTTATTTTTTGCCCCTTCACTCCCTCCACCCCAGTTGTGTGCTTCCTTTCCCTCGTTTTATCGACGATGCTTCGCACATTGGCTGTAACCTTTGATTGCAGCACCGCAATCAGTACAACCAACACACACACACACACACACTCTCTTTGCTGACGCGGCATTATCCAGCATAGTGGTGCGCTGAAGGGTGAATAAAACCGTGGAAAAGGCAAACAGACGCACACGGACACACGCGCGGACACATCACGCCCGCAGGCAGTACTTTCCTTTGCCATATCATATGACTCCCGTACACGACACACAGGGCGCCGAAACCGGACCCAGGGGTCCGGTTTTGGTTCGAAAAACGAAAGACTTCACCGCCGAAGCGACGAACCTCTCTCATCTCTTTCTCTCTCTCTTTCACCTACCCGTAGAACGGGTTGGGTTTGGGGCGAAAATGAAGGTTAAGCGAATCGTTTGATCGGCGGTAGGTGGGCACATTCAGAAAGGGAGCGGTTGCTGGGTGTGGTGAACCATGCGGTCCGGAACTTGGGCCCCAACCGACACAATACGACGCCGTATTTTATCATCCCATTGCGAAGAAAGTCGAAGCTTCCGACCACCGCCAAACGCCTCTCTACAATCGTCACGCGGGGCAAAAAAAAAAAAGAAAAAGAAAAACGAAGAACTGGCGAATGAAATCCAATGCAGAGGATCGCCGATCGGAATCGGATCGAAATCCGAGATAGCTCGACTCGCCCCCGGATCGAAGATTCATTCCGATTTTACGGCGGGAAGTATTCCGTCGTAAGAGGCAGCAGCGTAAGACGGCGACACACTGATAAAGGGCAGCAAAACACAAGCCCTCCACACAACCAGTCGAACTCGTTTGGTGTGTGTGTTGTTGCGATTGCATGCGATCGGCTTGAAAGTCTGAAAGTCACCGTTGGACGATGACGCGCGCGCAGCTTCGGTGAAAGACACTTACACTTTCGTTCGGCGTGCGTTCCCCCCAGGCGCGGTTGTCGGAATGTTGTCCTTTTGGCGTGAAGCGTCACAGGGGCAGGAAGCAGGAGGCGCGAAACCCATCTCCAAACGGCGGCGGCGACGGCGGACACAGCCGGCCAACCCTGAAAAAGGGAAGTGTTGCATGCTGCAACACCCTATACAGAGGAAGAAGGTGGGACCCTTCTTCTTCTTCTTCAACCGGTGTGGTTAGGGAAGTGTTTGCCATTCAACAACCCAATCCACACGTACCTTACCCCCAGTACCGGTATTGCGGGTTGAACCTTTCTCCTTTCGTTCAAGGATGCGAGCGAACCGAGCAGGAATGTTTGCAAGTTGCACCGGGCCAGAAGCAATTGCATCGCCGCGCGCTTGCGTAACACATCCATCATTGAGCGGCTGAGCGGCTGAGAAAGTGGCTCGCTGTACGGCCGGACATAGAAAGGGGACGAGCACGTGAAATATGTCCCGCAGTGGTCCGATCGGAGCGGTCTGGCTGTCCCCTGGGCTCTAGTGGCAGTCTATTAGCATGCAAATGAAAGGAAACTTTTCCCCGTTGGTCTTCCCTTTTCGACTCGGTCGCGTACGACAAACGCCACCACTCCCAGCCATTGTGCGGTGACCACACATTCCCGAGATTGTAATCGAGGAGCTATCCAGCAATGACTCTAAAAAGCTAGGGGACAGCAGACGAAATGGATGACCTCCTGTAGATCCCATCCAAATTGGCAAAGGGGCTACAAGACGTTGTTCTTCGCCTATCTTCGGCAGCGTGGGTAAGGAAACCTGGCCGAGCTAGAGCGAAAGATAAACGAGCATTTTATTTTTCACCACCTTTGTGTGTGCTTGAGCTAGACCGCAAGAAGCGAGAAGAGCTCCAGAAGAAAGTAAAAACAGACGACCGCTCTGCTTTAGCGACGTGTGTCTTAAAGCGGTGTCGTATTTTAACTTCGTTACCCCTCGAAATAAAGCCACCCGACGGGGGGTGTTGCTGCATCTTCCTTCTTGGTTTTCGTTTTTTTTTGGTTGTGTGTGCTTGAGTACTGAATTTTAAGGCCACAACACACCGAATCTCGTGCGAGATAGCGTCTCCAGCTGGACTGCTTAATTTATTAATATCGTACTTTGTAGTCATTATCGTTTTCATCGTCTTTTCTTTAGGCGGAGAGAGTGCCCTAATGCTCTCGTGTGACAGTGGACGGGCGACAAACCTGCGCGCCGTGGTTAATAGGGTCCCCTAGGTTGGGTCGAAGACCCCCAGGCACCATCACATCCTCCTTCATGGGGTGCGCCACTTTATCTGGCTTAAATTCTTTACTCCCCCCCCCCCGCATCCGAGCGAGTTTCGTGGCACCGTATGTAATGACCTTAATGCTGCTTGATGAGGTCACTAAGCATGAATTGTTGTGGGGTTGTTGGGATGGTGCATCGTTTTGGGTGGCCACTCGAACTGCATTTGAGATCGACGATAAGTGCGATTGTCCCCGGCTTTGAGTCTCAGTTTTCATGGTAGAAGATAAAATGTCCCCAGTGTATCGGTACATTGCTTTCCTTTCATTAAGAGAGGCTGGGAAATTTGAATGCCTCTTTCGGTGACGTACCCCCTTTTGAAGAAGAAGGAATTGAAGAGGACTACACTGCGGTTGGTTTTAAAGTATGAGAACAGGTGAGCCTCAATTGCACAGACTCTTTTGTATTGCTATCTTAATTACCATCTCGTTTTAAAGTCCCTTAATTGAAAGCGAAACTATTCCTTAATGATGATGATTTTGATGACGTAGTTCTGGTGAAAATGCAAAGATTAAAATAGTTTCAATAAGAAATATATTTGGTAACAACTTGCGTTTTTAAATTGAGTGAAATAATAAAAATTGTTACTGTTGCATGGTAAAAAATTAAGCTTTAATCGGTTTAAAGATTGCTTCACTATTTCATTACTTTAACCTCATAAACAGCTGCAATGTACTGGGTTTTTGGGGTTCTTATGAAAGTATCCCACAAGTTTAGGCGAAAGAACTCCGCAGGAACCAAAGCCTCTCTAAACCATACCATCCCACAAGTATGACTCTTTCCAATAGGAAATGAACTTTACGCGAAAGGAATTGGACTCTATTAGTATCTTTTTTGGACAAATCCAATAGGAATTCCCAATAGGCTTCCCTAAAAAGGGTGCCATAGAGTCCAATTCCCAACCTAGAAAGTTCATTTCCACTAAGTAAAAATTAAGAAAGTGTCCCACAGCAATGAGAACCCCTGAAAAACCTTGTAAACACAAAATGTTAAATTTGCCATAACCAAAAGCTTGATTGAAAGCTGCTATTCGAATACATTCATTTTCAAGCTTATGTTATGCACATAGCTCAATCGGAGAGGAAACAACTTCAACCAAACACACACTAACACCTCCTTTCATGCACCGCCCAAAACGCTACAATCGTTCGATAGGAAACGAGAGCAACGACCTTCCTGCAACTCGAACACGACGCCGCATAGCGCGTGAACCCACGTGTTAAGCCGGAATCACAAGAGCGCGAAGAGAGCATCTCACTCAGACAAAAACAGACAACACCACCACCACCACCACCACCGTCGTCACGATCGTGGTTCGGAAGCCCTGACCCGGCAGGAACCTTCTCCTCCCGAATGTCACGACCCCCAAATGTCACCTCATCAACGCGGGCGGCAATGGGGCGGCGCGTCCATATCTGTCATCGTGGCCCCGTCACTTGATCCGTCCCGCCCGGGAGGAAAAACGATCGAAGCAAACAATGCGCTTTCCGACACACCGGTTCACGATCGTGCAGTTGATTATGATGAGTGTGTGTTGGTTATGTTTGTTGCCGCCAGCGTTGAGATGGATCGTGGCCCTTTTGCGCAAGATGGAAAGTGATAAGCCGGGAGGGGTTTTTGCTGCAATTGCACCAGCGGTGACAGCGGAGACTGGTGTAACGATCCTTGACGCCGGTTCCGGTGTGTGTGTGTGTGTGCATATGTTGAGTGTCGGAAAAGCGAACCAGATAACCAGCATTGCACACGATTCTCACACAAGATTACATCTATATGATTATTCTCCTGCTGCTTTCGTTCGTCCTCTGCCGTATTGTAAATGAAAGTGAAACTGGCGCTTTTCCCTGTGTCCAAAAAATTAAACCATTCCTCACCAGCTGTGAAGAGGGTACACGTTTGCGTTTAAGTGAGTTATTACACACCGCAACCAAGAGCTGATCATTTCAACAAACTGCAACCGTATAATAAGCTCATCGCAGCTTCGAATTTATCCCGAGCCGCCACGGGATCGCTGGAGAGGCGAAAGAACGAATCCGCTGCACCCGCGGCAACGGCGTTTAATCTCATTAGGAATGGAAGAGGAGGCCTGGGAACATCTAAACACACAGCCACAAAAATATAGTAGTGTTTCATGTTTCGGGTACTGTACTTTCCCCGCTCTTTCCATTCTGCTTCTCCTTCGGTGACCGAAAAAATAAAACCGATTAGAAGCTAACCCGTGTACCGGTCCGCATGTGGTCCACGTGATGGGTGTGTGTGTGTGCGCCTATAAAGTAATAAATCTTGTGGCAGCATCCGTCCTGCGGTGGGGCTCACCGGTGCTCCGGATTCAAGTTCTTCCTCTGAAAATTCTTCTGCTGACCCTGCTCCCGATGCCAATGACCTGAGCGGTTCTGTCTGGCGATTCGCTTCGGCTTCGGCAACGAGAGCAAACGATTCCATTGACCTCGGCAGCACCGTCAAACACTTACTTCCGTCCCACAAGGCAAAAGGGCTGGCCGGTATGGCGTGCGCACTCCAAGCGGGGGGAAAAACAACGGTCAGCGAAGGAAGTTGCAGGAATAAAATGAAATGAAAATGAGATCTTCAGCACACACACACACAGACACATTAAAAAAGTCAACGGGCGGTCTTGATGCGACGGTTCGTCGCTTGCCCGCCCGTTGTATTCTTTTGTGCAGCCGGTCGGTTTGGTCGGGGATGGGTTTAGTTTAATCGACTGTTTTAAGTGGTGATTTGCATTGGCTTTCCTGTGGCTGTGATTTACCTTTACCACACCTCGCCCCCTCCCCCCCCCCCTCGCTCGGGTGACAATCTAATTAGCGACGACTAGCGCGCGAAGTGAAAGTGCCGCCTTATCGGGTTTAATGACACTGCGGCTTCGATGTTCGAAAATTCACTTAAGCAATTCATTTACATTGTGTGTTGGGGACGGCTATGAAGTGAAGGACCGGAATAGCTACGACGGACAAGCAAGCAGGTAGCGTTGCGGCTTTGGGTGAAGTGAAAATTGGCTCGCTTTCGGTCGAGACAGCCATTATGCCAAATTCGAACGCCGTACACCAAAAAAACCGCGGTAGCCAAATTTCGAATCTAAATAAAGCTGCCAACGATGATGATTGCGATCGCAGTTTACCGATCCCGATCACGATTAGTGGAGCAAAATTGTACCACTTAGGTGGCCGGGGAAAAGGGAAGCCCTATCCAATCCAATCAATCGTCGAAAATAGCACCCATTGCAGTGGTTTGATCGAGTTCGATTGTGAGGCACGAGCGAGGGCATGCTAGGCAGGCGAACCCGCGCGTGCCAAAGTATGCTCGAAGCTACGAAGTGCGCGCACGCTGATCACTTGTCGCAGAGCCCATGGCATGTTATTATTTCATCATAAACTCACGGCAAGCAAGGTAATCGAATAGGAAAGAGAGACAGAGAGATTGACGCAGACCAACACAATGTTGCTGGCCTGTTCCCATCACGGCGAGAGAAGAAAATGAAAGTGTTTTCCGCAAGTAGGATGATAAAGACGGACAGTCGATCCCGTGCCTCGGGTGGTAGGTAGCGATAGTTTAGACGGTGCGGATCGTTTTTCAATCGGATGCGGTAAATTATCCCTTGCGAGCGAGAGGGACCAAGCAGTGAGACGATCGATGCGGGCCGAGTGTGGAACTCTGGGAGGTTGGGACAGTGGGGGAGGCAGATTACATGAGCATGCGCATTAATCACCCGGCCGGACGGGGCACAGCAACCGACAACAAACAGACATTTATCGATAAACTGTTTACTGACATGGCATGGCGGGAAAATGCGCTGATGAGTGTGAGCGTGTTGAAGGAAATGGAAGGAAATTTGCAGTGATTGTGTGTGAAAAGTACAAAGAATGTAGATAAGTTTTAACATATTTATAAGCGTATTTTTAGAATTAAAACAAATATAGAATAGAAGAAAAAGTTGGCTCCAAAATTGGAAAATCATTGGAAAGTGAACGTGCAATATTAGTTTTTAATGAAGTATTATAAAAAAATAATATTATCATAATTGAGTTCGTTTAAGAACAAACTAAAGGATATTTTTTCCACAACTGTCTATGAAATGTTTATTACAAAATATTGCATCTAATTTTTTTTTGTCGTTCTCCCTCGACATTGCTGCTTGTACATTCCACTTGTAAGGCTTCGGGAGCAAAGTAAACGATAATTGTAATATTTATTGTATATGATTTATTGTAAATAGCACAGGAATACAGTATTATTTTACAGTTGGAATCTAATACGCCTAATCAACACTTAACCAAAAATAGTACAAAAAAAACTAATAAAGGCTGGTATTATTGAATCCGTTCGTAGCGGGAACGTACGGTGCTCACATGAAATTCTAGGGATGGCAACACATTTCACGAGCCCGCTCCTACAACGCCGCGGTGAATAACTGTAGCAACCATCTAGTACGTTAGGAAAATGAGTGTCGGGACGTACGCCGCCGCTACGAACGGATTCAATAATACCAGCCAAAATGTGTTTCTCATCAATCGAGCATTAAACGAACCTTTACAGACGATGATTCTGCTAAGAGGATGAAAAGATTGAAGCAGCTTTTTCCCCTCTTTATATATGAGTTGCTTTGCAGAACAATTTGAGTTCCTCTATACAGCCAAATCCTTTGCACAAAGCGACAGATGTAAAAGGCTCCTTTGTAGAAGGCAATGGACTCTTAACAACATTTACTTTTACCATTTCCCCTGGATTGAGCTGCTGTACCCGAGAGTTACAAAGCTTCTCCCGTTAATTCCCTCGCATTACAAAAAAATAACAAGAATGTTGTAGTGATCGAGCAAATTGATTGTACATTTCACGGCTTAAGCAGCTCCAATATTCGAAAACAGTCACCCGACAGCTTGCCAATGCTCCCCTAGGTGTGCTAGCTAATATATTCCCTAAGGCCCCTGTTCCGAGGGCTGCAAACATTCATCTACGATTCGCTGCAGCAAACCACCCCCGCCCGTTGGACACGAATTTGCGATTTTATGCGATTAATTTTCTCACCGGAGGCAGATGGAATGGCGTAGCACCAGGGGGACGCGGATCCACCCTTTGTTTGTTCTGTGTTGAGAGGGCACGCGGCAGGGGGATGAGTGAGCCGTCCTGCCGTGCAAAAAAAAACAGCTTCTCATTTTCATCCTTCGCTATTGACCGCCAATTAGCGGATCCAATCATCAACTCGTCCACGCTCACTTTGTGCGATTCGTTTCCCCCCTGGATCGATGGCCGAAAGTGAGCCTCGCACAGGGAGAATGGCAATCCGATTTCTGGTGTCCGTTACTTTGTTGGCGACCGAGCCTTTCATGCTGGTCACGACGCAGAGTTTCTGAATGAGCAAAAAAAACTCCAACTCGAATCCCCCGGAGGGCCCGTTCCAACGCCTCGTTCCAATCGATAGCGGTCAAAGGTCAGGCGAAGGTGCGGTGTACACGCCGTACACCACGGGGGAATCTATTTTCGATCCGATGCCGTACCCCTCCAATTCTCGCCTAATCTTTGGGGCCACTTTCATCGCGCGGATCGCTTCCTGGCCCGGTGCTGTGCAGTGCAGGCAGCCGAACAAAGATGCAACCCTCACGGTTTAGTAGCTCAGAAACAGGGAAATGGGGAATGATTGTCCAAGGACCATTTGCGCTACACTAATGTACCTTTCGATACCGGTAAATCAAGGGAGGGAGGGGGCAGTGGAGCGGTGGTACTGGGCCGGGCTTTATCGTGCCTTTTTTCCCTTGTGCGGGTGATTCTTCGCGGTTCATTGCGCAACGACGATTTGGCTAATTGAATTTATTGCGAGAGGAGGCTCCACTGTGTCGGGGTGGGTCTGAGTTGCCGTTGAAGGCTTTATTTCCGCTACACTTTACGATCGAGCATGGGTTCATGGGCCGGATCGAATCGAAGTGACGGTGCAACGCGCGCGGATAGAGAAGGTCCACTCGGGAGGATATGTGAACCATTATGTAACACACACACGGAAAGGATTATGGCAAATCCCTTTCAACGAAACATTCATTTTTCTAAACAAAGATCATCAATTGCTAAATGAATGATCAAATGAAACTCACGACTCCTTGAAATATATTTAAACCATTAAAGGAATATCTGTTTTCCTTGCAAAAATATTGCAAATATCTTGGAGAAGCCAAACAGCAACTTTACCGTCAAATTCCTTCACTCAATTGTACATTTAACAGACAAAAACACACACACAAACACTCCCACACAAGCCCAGACTATCAATGGCATAACAGAAAAAAAACAGCCTGATAACGGTAAGCTTATTGGCACCGGCACCGGAGAAAAGCGGAAGCAAACCGCTGTACACAACTTGTACACGTGGGCCGTGGAATGGCAATCTGGCGGCTAGACAAGTGGCACGAATGGAAACCATTGCAGCAGCATGGCAGCACGGGCATGGGAAAAATGAATCTTCCGAATTGTCGGAGCAAAGAGAAGAAGCAACAAAAGAAGCCGTGCGGAAAATGGAAATTATGTAAATCAACACCGACGCCTATTTTATTGCTCTCCTTATCTGGCCCGCGTTGGCCCCAAGTGCTTTTGCAAAAGAAGAGCGATGGCAAGTGGTGTTGCAATGTGTGTGTGATGGTGGGTTTTCCTACCGCTTGCTGGCTTGTAGTGGCATCATTTTTTAAGGCGAGGAGAGAGAAAAGAGAACGAAGAGAGCGATGTGCACGAGCGGGCTGAATGCACAACTAATAAACGTTTAATTTGTTGGTTTCTTTACGCTGCGCTTCGACACGGCAGAACGATACTAGTCAATAAGTTGTTTGAGAAAGATCATCTCAACAAGTTGCAATAATGTTGAGTTACTAATATTTGTTAAAGTACGCCACATGAAACGGTTTGCAAACACGCTTGCCAAGCGATCTGCCTTAGTCGCGTGCGGATGACGCGACTACCCTTTCCGCCGCCTCCAAATGTCAAACGTTATTATGTGAACTCACACGAGTGGTTCCTTCTTCGAGTGGCAAACACTGCTCATTACATTAAGCAGCCGCTGCTCTAATTCCGCTCGACATCATCTTACCCAAAAGCGAACCTTTAGCGAAGCATAATCGGGCATTACGTTACCGGCGAGCCCTCCAGTAATTGCAAAACCAGCCACAACAACGGATGCGGCATTTGCTCCCTTTTCTGCGCTTATCTAAACCTAACCTTACGGGAACGGGGTACAGAGAGTACGAATGCATGTACCACTCGCCAATGGAATCGCAGCAGCATCGTCTCAAGATAGGTTTGTATCATGCACTACATGCTGTTTACTTTCAGCATTGCACCCCCGCGGCGCACCGAAAGCACACTTTTTCTTTCATTTCCCCGTGAGATCTTTGCCCGCGTATTGTTGTTGTTGATGGTTTTGTGGGTTTGGGTTTGGTGCGGGATGCAATCTAGCCCGGAAGTTCGTTTGCGTTGTTACATCTCCTCTGCCAAGGGTACCGCAATGCCAAGGTAATGGTGGAATGTGGAGTGCTATCAGCGAAAATGGCAACTAGTGGAAGAGATTCCCTTTTTGCTCGCATTCAGCACAGCTGAATTTCGGAATTTTGCCGATGACAAATTGGTGGCGAAACGAAGCGCACAGCAAGAGACAGCAAAAGCACATCTCGGAAGGACTTGAGGAAAAAAGTGAAACTCACCCAGAGGGTTGGAGCCGATACGGTACACGGTGGGAATGGTTTCGAAAAGAAATCAGCGCTTTGTCCCATCTTCAACTCTCCCTGCCTGCCGATGATATCGATAAGCCTGTCCCCGGCTGGCAAAGTGGCCAACATTGGCGCGTGGTGTAGGTAAATATTGATTTAACGACTTCATTTTTACTTTGCCTCCTCTCGAGCACTCTCTCTCTCCCGCATCATCCAGTATTCCGTGCCGCATAAAAGCAGTGTGTTAATTTCTCCCCTCCCCAAGACCCTAATTCCAGCCGGTCGGGGAGGGTGCGTGAGACAAACACCTGACCGCACACGATGGCACGCAGTTGACAGACGCGCTTTGCCGATCAGAAAGCGAAGGCGAAGCTCCGGTTTGCTTCCCCCATTCCCCGACCCAAAAGTAAACCTCACTTTGACTAGGGGCTGTGAAACAATCGGACCACTGCCCGAGAAGCGAAAACGAGACACAATTGACTTCCCATCGAAGACTATTGGGAGATGAAGAGGAGACGCAATTTTTTGTCTCCTCTTGTTGTTGTCGTTAAAAAAGCGCCGAGAAAGATAGCGCGGGGAAAAATGTAAATAAATAAATAAATCAGCGTTTCGGGCACCACCACCACCAACCACTCCTCCGCCCCGAATGCCGACACTGGCCCCGACCGAGACCGTGTGGTGGACGGATGCTGAGGTCATGGTAAGATTTCTCTCACGGCTGCCGGTGCCTGCTGCCGGTCGGAGGATGAACCGACGCGACAGGTGACTGCAGATTCCGATGGTGAAATACTTTCTAAATTTCGCCTCTTCACCTCAAACAAACTTGTCCCCTTGGCGCGCGATGGTCTGTCCGTTGGCCCTGGGGCGGTGCGTAATCCGATTGTGTGAAGTAGGCGACTAAATCGGTACGCAGCGATGACGCACAAAGTGATGTTATGAATTACTTTTTTTTAATAATTGTCACTGGATAGAGACAACTTGTTAGTGTAATGATTGGCATTGGAGTTTGATGTTATCGTTTAAAAAATTATGTTGCTTCTCATTGTTATTTGTTTTATTAATTTTGAAACAACACTTGGTTTTTTAATTGATTTTGGAACAAATTTCCAAAACATTGCTTCCCAATCGAAGAGGGTTCGTGTTCTGCTATCGTTGAAGTCTTTCGAAGAGAACAGCTTTTTAAATAAATTGTTTAATATTATTGCGATAAGAAACGAGTTTTGTTCCACTTTTTTTTACAAAATATAAATTACACCACAACTCGATTTCAAGTGCATAATACATGCGTGTGGTGCGTAGTGTGCGTTGATTGAAAGTGAAAGAAATCCCCACAGTCCCACATAACGGATGACCGCTGATACGCACACAGCCGCCCGTATGTGTGTGTGTGTGGGGGGGGGATGCAAAACTTGAATTTCTCGTTGTGGCTGTCGTAATTACTTTACTACCCTTTTCATCAATCCAGCGTGTCCACCCGTGCACACCCATTTAGTTGATCTGGAAAGTGTTTTTTCCCCCTAGTTTGCCCCCCCCCCCCCACAAACACACACACACAGACGCAAACGCCCTTTTTACATCCTGCTAAAGGTGTTCGGGCGCTCGATTTCCGTCTCGCAAAGGCGGTGGAGTGGTAGTACATAAATCTGTACACATTTCGTAGGCAGTGGCTCGCTTTGGGGAAGAAAGTATAATTTCTTTTAAAAAAAATAGCGGTCGACTTGTTCCTTTTCACAACTCATTTTTGTCCATTTTTTGGGAGGTGAAAGAGAAATTTCCAATACAAACAATACGAAGAAAATATAAATACCGATCAATCAAGCGTTTCAGATCGGCTGGGTGAAGTGATTCACACAAGAGAGCTCATCCGAGATCGGTAGGGACATTCCATTAATCTTTATGATTGATACACTTCGAAATTTGCAAAAGAAATATCATGCCATTTTAGTAATACATTCAGTATATCCACATGTTGTAATTAATTTATATATATTTAAGCTCTAAACATGAAATTAACCAGTTCAGCAAGCAAACAAAAACCACCCGAAACGAAAGTGAAACTGATGTCACTTTCCTTGCACACTCCGGGCCGAAATCTAAAGTGCCGCCGCACGTAGGCGGACAGTTCGTCAAACAAATGAAGGGAAAATGCAGTGCCGTTGTGCTGCAGATGTTACATATCCCGCACTAGCGGGAAAGGTGTTGAGAAGCGACAACTCATTCACAAGCGAATGACCACAACACCCGCACAGGCAATCACTCATCACTACCAAAGGCCTGGCCTGGCAAGGGGTGTGGAAGAAGGTTGTGTAATGAAGCTATAAATTCGAACACCAGGCGTACACCAACGCAGACGACCTCGGTGCGTCTTCGGTTGGGCAATTCCGCGGGCACATCCATCCATTACGGAATTACCCTCCCATTCCGTATGCCCCCCACGGTCCGGTTTCCCGGCCAACGGATGCGGGAGTTGCGGTGGTGCCGCGGAGCATTGGTGTGGGCGTATAGCAAACGTGCAAAGATTTGGAAACATATGCGCGCTGGTGTGTCTGTAGCGGCAGCGCTGTATGCAAAATGTTTTGTAAACATATAATGATTAAGATCTCGGCAGATGCTACTTCGCGCAGGGAGTCTTTGGCGAAATGGTGCAGATACATTCAGTTGCTTTAATTATTCGTTACAAATTAGTTGTAAACTTACCAAAACGAACAACCTCATCGTGGACAGGATTTAAACAACCAAGCACGGACTGTCTATATGCACTATAACACTTGGAGTGAAAACACTCAGATCTGGCGCACTTTGTAACTGATCACTCCGCTGCCTCCGGAAACAAACACTGCACACAAAAGAAAGTTACTCCTCCCGACGCCGAACGGCAACCTGCAAAACGGAGCTGCAAATAGGGGGTAAACATCCACTTTAGAAACAAATACAAAAGAAACACCCAAAGGGAAAAAAGAGGAAAAAACAATCACGAATTCACTAATCGCACGTGCGCATTACAATTGAGCGGGTTCGTTTCCTGTTTCAAGTGTTTCGCGCATTGAAGTCTTTCGTTGCAAAATTGTTCCCGAAAATAATCACTTTGATTTTACGCTGTTCCTGTTTGGCCCCGGAAACTTGAACGCCATTTTTGACGATATAATATGTTCTTTTCACAAACGATTTGTATTTGAACCAGTATTTGAGGTCACTGGGTGGTTCCCCTTTCTATGTTAGGGAATGTTTTACACCTTCCTGAAACATGCACATAGCATACCCACTGCTTTCGCTGATTATTCGGTCACGATTTTGAACTGTTTCTTCTTTTTTTAGGTACAACGGGCCAGCACAAGCACGGTCATACAAGGTGTGTAAGTGAAAACGAAATTTCATTCGATTATCATCCACCCGCGGAATGTCACTAATTAGTCAGGTCACGAATATTCGCTACTAGCAGATTTCGTTGTAGTGTAGCTTCTTGTTAGAAACGCGTGCGTTGTGGTATTGTAGCGTCCCGCTAATTCATCACTGGAACCTTTTTTTCCTCTCACTCAACTAACTAATCCATCTTCTAATTGTCAAAAGTTAATGTCTAGAAGAAAAAAACACACTTTTCTGCAACCATGCTCCAGGGGGCGGAAGTTCGTCGCTTACTGTGTGCGAAGGCTTTCACTCGTTCTCACGGCACACACACACACACACAGACACAACCGTTCAATTTCACACGCCTTGTCTTCGTTTAGCACAATCTCAACTGCTCCCGAGATACCCTGCCAGTGGCCAAAATGCGCCATCATGCAAAACAGGATCACAGTGTTAAGGGGAAAGAAACATCATACGCAGCGTGCCGAAAATTCAATCAATCTTCCAATATACAGTTTTTTTGTTCAGTTTTTGCACGTCACTTATGTGTTTGTTGACCTGCTTCTTTTGCTGTTCGCTACATTTGGTTCCAAGAAACGGAAAGTTTCCAACCGAAAAAACGAAATTACGCTCATGTTGGGCAGCTTCGATGAAAAAAAAAAAACACGTTCTTTTCCCAGATCACGGTAACTCCCTTTGGAGCAGCATTTTTTAGTCATGAGATGAGAAGGTGGGAAAATTCGTCTTAATTTTCGCTCCCCCTTAGCAACTAGATAGATCACATATCCACGCACTGATTTTTTTTGTTTTCACAAGGCTCGATGATTTCGAGACGCGAATTTTCGTTCGTTCGCTACTTTCACTCTCACTTCGCACTTCCCGCCCGTCCGCCGGAAACACTGTCCTTTCCTGCTGGGTGCAGAATCGATCATGCTGCGTCACGAATCGCCCTCGGCGTGTTTGGCGAACCACGCGAACGGCAACACTGACCTTACGAATTTCGAGCGCTTGTTAAAACAAAAGCGGCGAGTTGCGATAACCTACAAAACTGAAAAAACCACACTAGCACCGTTTCGACTCTACGCGATACACCACCGAGCGAAATTGGTGTGAAATGGTCACAATCCTGCCCACGGAACGTCCGATACTACCTTTCGACGCTGACTGAGGAACGCTGGCGCGCGTCTGTCTCGCTGGACAGTCCGTGATCGTTTGAGCTGCCGGTCGGTTGGGGAAACAAATTTTTATAAAAGCAACCGTCGACCTTTAGCTGCCCCGGCCGCTGGAGAGCGCAGCATTTGGAGAGCGCACATTCAAATGAGGCCCCGAAGCTTTGCGCAAAGTTGGTTCACGCGCACGGTTCGGGGGGGGGGGGGGGGGGAGGTTGTTGACTCTCACTCTCATTTGCTTTTCGGAGTTGTGCGGAGAGTGAAGGCTTTCGCTCGGCGCGGCTTAAGCTAATCCGGGCAGATGAATGCGCAGACGAAACGTTCATTCGAATTGTCAGTGTGTTGTGACAGGTGTTTTTAGCAATTGGACGGAATAGAATGTTAAATAATAGTGATAAGAGTCTTCGTGATAAATTGTCTTACTTATTTCTTTGACTATCCAAAAAAGCAATACACACTTTTTTAATAATAATAATAAGGTATTTCAATTGCCTTTAAGATGGGTTAAAACATGTCCTATAGAAATAAAATACTTATAACGATGTTGGCATTAATAATTGGTTGATTTTTTTAGTTGATCTCAATAATTTAATCATAAAGGTGTTCATTCTCGAATGAATCTTAGGTCAAAGGAAAATCCAAAACCCTTTTTTATCTCCCATACGATCATCTGAATCATCCTCAAGATCACTCTCGCTCTCAAACGAAGCAGCCCGCTCTTCAGTTAGCTCAGTTTTTACTTCTTCCTCTGCTTCGGTTTGCTCTCGACGTGAGCGAGAGACGTTCACTTTCATTTGCTCTTCCCGAGCGGCGGCAGCGTCTAGAGCTTTCGCTTTCTTCGAACATGATCGCCATTCGGGCAAGTGGGAACCTGAAGCTTACCCCTATTTTTTGTTCTCTCACTCTGTCGTAAGAAATTCACTCGATAACATTCGATAGAGGCTCGATAAATGATTGGGAAATGTTTACCTATTTCACCATAGAGCACGAATAGCGGGGAAATGAATGCGAAAACGGAGCATCACAACTGACATTAAGCATATGTGAAGCTAAAAATATCGATACCATGTGAAAACGTTCGCTGAGATAAATTAGAGGTTGTCCGTTTGTTTTGACACCGTTTTGAAAAACCACGGCTACCTAGTTTTAATCGCAGGTTGAAAAGGGGATGACTTTTTTGAAGGATGCATCATGCACATTGTGACATTTGCATCGTTTGGGCTATTTCCTATTTTTCTAAATGCCATTTGAATCAAATATTTGTTTGTTTTCTCCAGAATATAAATATATTACGTGTAAAATGTAAATTAATGAAATAAACACTGCTGTCCATTATGAACCTGTCCGCATTTTTGATGTACTGATTTACAATTGCTTTGATCCTGGATCAATTAATTGCATTATAAAACCAATCACTTCGCTCCAATTCCGGTGAATGAAATGTATCTTTAGCTACAGTCAAAAGCTTTCCAAACATGATCAAACAACCAAATTGTATCATGACACGCGACACACTAACGTTCACCATTCATATAGCGTTTGACTGATCGTGTTCCACTAATTGACAGCGTCCAGCCAGCAGTGAAAAAAACGCCCGCAGAACCACTTCACCGACAACATCTCGCCCGATAAATCTACGATCAGCTTCAATTGTCCAGCGCTTCATCATCCATCAAAAACTACCCCAGCATGAAGCACCGGGGACGACACACTAAAGTGTTGTCGATACACAGAAGCCCAAAGACAGCAGTCCGTGTAGCCGGACGCCCCTGGAAACTCTCTATCATTATGATTCCCTCGTATCGATGGGCCCGCCATCAATTGCCGCCATCCGGAGCAAAAACCGAACCGCCGGTTCCTCTGCGGTTCCGGTGGAAAGAAGCTGCGCTCGATTTGCTCACTGATCTTCATTAATCATTTCCAACTAGAGCGGAGCCTTCTGGTACGAAAACCATGTTAGACTACACCACGTACTCGATACGACACTGAAAAGAGTTGTTGCGTACCACGCTCTTGGTGGACTCCATTACCCCCCTTCCCCCCCCCCCCCCCCATTTCGAAGGGTGGTGGCACCCTTCAATTTAACCACACCATCAAACACGCCCGTTCAAAGGGCTCTCGTTCAAAGTCGGCCAGTGCGCTCGGGATCGATTTAATCCCGCAGGCGAACAGTACGGAAAGGGAAATGAATGCTGCGAAGTGTTGCCAGACCGCTAGACAGCTGACTGGTCATCGTGATCATAATTTCATCACGCACACGCTTTGCCTTGTCCCTCGAAGGGACGATCGGTCCACTCCTAGCGCCTAATCGTGTCGGCCGAGCAGGGTTCCATTGATCATTGTGAAGCGTGTGCCACGTGCCATCATTGATCATGTCGGGTTGAAGTGGTTGGTCCCGGCGAAGAAAAAGGGATAGTTTCCGGCTGGATAAGTAGAGCATTTCGTTGCATAATAAAAGGTCACCAATATTTGAACGAAACACGCTTGCTTTAAGATCACGATTAGCAGCAAAATAAATTACTCTGACGACTGTTCATGTGTCAAAACATAATAATACTTCACACTGTTAATATAGCAAACATTTTAAATAGATCTGACATGTAAATAGAACTAAACCAACAAGAATTACAACGAAGTTCTTGCAGCATCAATTGGAGCGATAGTTTAAAACATAAATTAAAAAATAATAGAAATATATTGAATAGCTTTATTTCTATTATTAACTAACATTAAATAAATAAAAAATCGCTAAACTGAACATTCTGATGTAAAGCTTGAAAGTCTTTGTCGCTCCTAGAGCATTCTTCAATTGCTGGGCATGGCAACTTAGCATCAGCTGATTCTAAAATGGCATGTTTCGCCCAGATCTCAAGAGTAGTTTACACTGGAGAGTAATGGTTATTAGTTGCAGATTCTAAGCCTTCACATACAAATTGTTTTGCCAGACAATACTATACAAGAATATAATAAAAAAAATTTTGGGAAGAAAAATGTAGTTCCGAGAGTAATAAAGCAGTGAAAAGATTTGTTTTAGACTAAGCTATACGAGGCAACCTATGACGTCACCGTTATACTAGAATGCTTTGATAGGTTTATACAAACGCAATCTAATCGTAATCCAATAATCATTAATACATTCAATCTCAACCATTAACGCATTCGAACTGGATTGGAGCTGGCAGCTTAAAAATAGTTCACCATCGATCACTTTCGCTCTCCTAAAGGTTGCTAATCAAATCAAATTCATTTAGACCACTCACAACCTTCTATGGATACGCTCCCCACCGCACAAATGATGCGCGCTTCTTTAAACAATGATCATAAAACTGTTGCAAATTGAGCACCAAGGCAAGGCGAAATGTCAAATACGTCACCGTAAAACACAGCGGCACAAAGAGCCGCCACCCAAATGGATCTTCTCTTCTCAGTGATTCTCTCGCCCGTACCTTTGATGTGTGAAAACCAATAAAAAAATGCTATTTCATCAATGTCGGGCCGCGCTACTGTTTTCGTGTCATAAACGAGAGCGCATCATACAGGGTTTCCCACGATTTATTGGTCGGTTCCCATCAATTTTTGGTGAGTTCCCATATTTTTTTGGTGCGTTCCCACGATTTTTTGATCATTTCCCAGAATTTTTTGGTCCAATTGTATTGATATCCAATCGGAAAATACCAATAAATTATGGGAACGAACCAAAAATCTATGGGATACGACCAAAAAATCGTGGGAACGCACCAAAAAATCATGGGAACTGACCAATAAATCGTGGGAAACCCTGTAATACGCAAATTAGAGTATGCGCAATACTGCAGCTGGGTGGTGCCGCCGGCCTTGCCAACAAAACGTTTAGGTTTTGGTGTAGAAATGCGTACCGCGCTAATGTCTTGGCGTCTAGATCTATTAAACTTAATGTCGCCCTCATTAGTGTTGCTTAATGTGGTCTAGTAGCAAGCGTGTTTGATTATTATCATCAGCATTTTTGTCAAAGATGCAATTCATTCGCTCAAGTCTTTTTTTGTTCGCATTGAGCTAACAAAAACTACGACAAAGAAGCTTTCCGAAACTACAGTTGCCAGTCCATTCCTGGTCTCGTGCTTCTCCAGTTGGCAAAAACTTTCTTCTCGATGACCGCTGACGACCCTTACACTCCCCCGACATTATGTGTCCTTTCTACACAACTACCCCATTGCCACTGCTGCAACACACCCTCGCATCGTTCGAGCAGTTGCGATCGAAAAAGATTGTTCACCTCACCCGATCGGTATTTGCTCGACGTAAGCCAACGTCACCTTGCTCGTCACGATCGGACATTGATGGGCTCTGACCTTTAACCTTCCACCCTCCCGGGGGAGGTTTCTTCCTGCCGGGTGTAGCATCAGCATGCGCTTTCCTTTCCGAGAAAGCAACGACCATAATCCAGAGTACATCTTTTGAACGCTTTTTTTTACTGAAAGAGTGTAAAATCCAATGCGAATCATTTGGAGCTCATCCAATTGGAGCCCACCACGACAACGATGATGCTCGATGAACTTTTCACCGAGAACTCCTGCGATTGCGATGTCACCAATTCCCAGCAGCGCATGATCTCATTCAAACAACCTTGGGCGAAGCGACCTAATGGACATCGAAACTAAATTTATGTTTTTACCATTTTCGTACCACCGCTAGAGCCAATAATGTCAAGCGAAGCGCGCCAACTGCTGCTGCGGTCTTTCTAATGCTAGAAACCCGAGCGACAAAGTTCAACGACATCCTGCCGTGTGCCACATTAGCCCGGTGCTAGTTTTGCAACCTTTTGCAATCTTTATTCGCCACCCCAAAAATCGAAGTTCATCGAACGAAAAGCGAGTTCTTCAAAGCACAAGCGTACGGCTCCATCTGCTGCACCAAATTCAAACGCTCCAAGCAAGAGATGAAATATAAAAAAAGCACACACACACACAATGATGCGCTCGGGCTCATCCAGAAGAAGCGGAGGACGATTTCGATTTCGTTTCGACACACTCGCGCTTTCTACGAAATCGCTTGAAAATCCATACGCGACATCCGCCACGGTAACCCGTTTCGGGCGCGTTCGATAAAGCAACACAAAAAGGAAAACGGGCACCAAAAAATGTCAAACCTCTACATAACCTGTGCGAGGAGCTCGGACGCTGGGGGATGATCGGTGCTGTGACCTGCTTTTTATGCTAATAAGTCACACTATCACCCATCCCCAGGTTCCGTGGGATCGTCCATAACAGCGGCACGCAGCCCGCTGGTGTGCGCACGGGTACCGGCCACAGGTTCACAGGGAGCAGGTTCTTTCCTCCCTGGAGCTGGACGCAGAGAACTTGTTTGATTTATTTCGAAATCCATAACCCACATCGAGCAGAGGTACCACGCGTCACCGTAGCATCGCGTTGGATAAGGTTGATAAGATCCCGCTTACCGTGCCGGTCGGTGCGTATGCCGCCTGATTTGCATTTGAAATATAGCACCAGCTGAGGCACAACGTTGCAGTAGAATGCGCCAACAGCAGGTGATGGGTTGTTTTTGGATGAATAGCTAAGATTTATCGATTCGCTTCCATCCATCGCAAGAGTGAATCGTTTTGCGGCATGATTTACTAAGATACTTAACGAACGCGTGATGGTGACGGATTGAGTAGCGTCTTTTGTCTTGCTATGACATTTAGCGACCATAAAATTAAGAGAGTCCCATTAAGAGTTATATTTCTGCTTTCAAAGCGTGTATGCCCCAAACAGGCACAGTGCCATTTTGACCGCTATCAAATCATTAGCTAGTAAGATCACTGATCATCAGCCGGAACGATCAATCAACTTTGGGTATAAACTACAAACAAAACTTGAATTGATTCGTTACACAATGCAATCCAATCCCGAACTTTTTCACCACTGTTAAAGCTCCAGTTTGATCGTGTCTACTAGCGATGTTGAACATAATCCTGGTCACGGCATCAACCCTAACCAAACAACCTGCCTTTGCACTTCCTTTCCACGTTTCAACGCGAGACACACACTCGAATGAGCTGTGCTTTTTCTTCAGTTTTCCGCATTGCATGGCCTTGCCGAGCTTGCTCGGGCCGCACTTTACCCTAACCTTGCACTGAAAGCGAAAATTATTCCTCCGACCCATTGCACACTCGCAAGAAGCTGCGGCAGGTTTTGCAGCGCACCCGTTTCTCTGACTGCTGCTGTGGTGGTGTGAGCATGCAGCAACATAATTACATTACGCTGTTTTTGTGGTGTGCAGATCAATTTCAGTTCAACTCGGACTGCTAAACATCGGACAGGCAATGAGCGAGCAATACGGTGTTACAAAATATCTTAATTTGATTTTCTTCATGTTAATGCGAAAGCAGCTCTGCTCTTTTCAAACAGTAGAGAGTAGAGAAAAAAAACACCATGAAATACATGCTACAGGCTCGTACAGTTGACCATTTTCTTGTCTTTCACACGTCATTTGCAACCCGCGGCACGATTTGTTCGCCAAATTCTTAACCTAAAATGCCGCTGACACTTTAGCGCGACAAATGACGCTCATCTGCATAACAAACCACATTGTACTTCTGTGCGTTTGGCCGTGGAATTTAACGGCAACGGCTTTGCTGGTTGCTTCCTCCCCTTCAGAGCGCAATCAATTGTAAGCAAAGTGGACAAACAAAACAAAAATAAAACCTGGAGAGGAGAAATGTTAAACAGATACAAAGTTGCGTCGATCTGTTACCCCTACTTCGCTTCCCTCCTCGATCGGGGTCGCATTCACATCCTCAATTTTGTCTCATTTTTCACGGCTTAATGTGATCCCGGTGCGCAAAAAAAGTCAACACCGAAAGCAATTGAATAGATGCACTGCCCAAATGAACCAACCCACGGCACGGTGACAGCGAGAAGATGTGTGAAAAGAAACCGGACCGGGGCTTGGCTGTCTCGTTTGCAACACACGGCACGCACGCGTTCTCGAAAGTCGCAGATTGGAGGAAGATCCTCCTAACCCAGTGACATTAAAAGTGTCAAAAAAGAGCAAAACACACGGCCATTGCGCGCGCGCGAACGAAGACACCAAACCGCCCCGGATCATTAGCCGAAATTGGGGCCACAACGCACCAAATCTAGCAGCAGCGTCGGGCGAAGGTCGGGCGAACGGTAGCGAACGGATTGAACGAACTGAAGTTTTGGGATGCCGTTTTGGAGTTGGGGAAATGGGGGTGGGGGTGGTGGATTTGGCCGCACTTGCCACTTATGGAGATATCATTGAAGGTCATCTTCGGAACGGTTTGGTGGAAGTGCAGCAGCAATAGCATTCACGTGAAATGAATTCCCCTGAATGTATCTCGGAAGCTATTTGCAATGAACATGAACATGAAATATTCTATGATTTAAACGTAGAAAGGAAATGTTTTAAATGGCATAATATAATTTAATGATTCATAAAGCTATTAGAATTAAATATTTTATTAATTTAATTACCGTGATGTGTAGATAAATTCAAGTATCATATAAGATAAAGCAAAGAATAAATTTATCTAAGAGAAAAACAATACGAGGAACTAATCTAATAGAAATACAGTACGAGGAAGATAAAGCAAAGAACAAGTTTATCTAATAGTAAAACAATACGAGTGTTTGAAATTAAAAGAAACAAAATTGATGAAGAGAAAGCTTACATATGGAAAACACGTTTTAAAAGAAATTTAGAAAAATATCTAAAAAATTTGACAATATCAGATATAACAAAATCAAAGAATATGAATAGTTTTGAAGTATAGGCTAAACAATGTACCCAAAAAAGCTGTTCATATCACTAAACATAAACTAAACATAAAACATATCAATGATTTTTTTTATTAAATTAAAATTACGATTTTGCACAAGAATATTAATTCACTCTATAATAAATTGACCAACTTTTATTCATAATCAAATGTCGTAATTTAAACAAATGTAATACAGAAGAAATAAAGCAGCGTTCAAATTAAATTGAAACCATTATCACAAACACAATCATTGATTTTAATCACATCGCAACAGTATGGTGTAAAAAAGCTGCTATGCTGCTTAGAAAAAGAAAGAAGAGCAGCGCCATGTCATAAGTGTATTATTAACTTCAATTATCACAGGGAGAACAAAAAAAAGCACAATTAGATAGAGATTAGATTGGACCAAATGGACTACTATTAGCCTCCTCGTGCCCCCGGTCCATTGCCTGTGGTGTAATTCAATTACATATACATACACACTTCCCTGTCAAGATGACATTATCTAACCTGCTTTCAACACGTGCGGCGGGTCACTAAAGTTTCCCTCATCCACGGACCCATTATGCCGCAAATTCTCACGCGTCCTCCTTACCCGTGTGACACTTTTTCCTTCACTTTTTTCCCATCCCACCCACCATGCCCATCCTCTTGCTCACCACCAATGTGCACTAGTGTATGCACATACGATAAGTGAGGTTAAGTAACGTCCTTTAACCGAGTGACCTGCCTATTTTCCACCTTTCCAATTTTCTTTGTTTGCTCGAGCTAAGGCTAAGGCATTTCACCTCTTGACCCCAGAAATGGCAAACCACCGAGAACTAGATCTGAAGTGCATTCCGATTGTGGAACTCTCACGAACCTCGCGGTGCGGGGAAAAGGAGGCGCACAAAAAAAAACGAAACACAACACAACGGATTAGCATGGCGTGTGGGCCATCAACAAGCGACATCGTGTTCGCCGGTGTACATGATGTTTTATTTAAGACCTTCAGCGTCAGCGACCACCCACCCGCCCGCGGACACCACGGCACGACACAGAGGCGGAGGTGCAGAAACTACCCCGGTGTGGCAATTTCGAGGCAGCGGCAAAATTTCACGTTCACATTCGAGTGCATGATAAAAGGAAAACAATACACGCATACTGCGCTGGCCGGGCAAAAAGGCGACCGCGCCAAACATTGAGAGCACAACCGGCATTGCATTGCATCAATTCAACTCTCTCGCACCGACCATCGTCACCATGTGCGCACAATTGCATAGCCGCCGTGCAGCATGTTGCATCGGCGAGTGCACGCTGCATTTTACACTCCGCTGTGATGCAATTTTTCGGTGCATTCGGGGATGCATCAATTCACATTGCAGGCGGAAAGTCAACAAACAGGAAGATGGTACAGACGGTTGAAGAGGGCTTGCTGGTTGGAGGTGTTCGAGTGAGCTGATTCGTTTTTCTTCGATCGTTCGTTTGCACAGTTGTGGCCACCAGCAGTTGACCAAATCACACACACACACCGCGGTGTGTATGTGCACAGCGATGCACTCAAATTGCATCGACCGTTTAATAATCGGATTGCCAGATCGTACCCCGGGTGCCGCAGTACATGTTGTAATCTTTTTTTGCCACCTTACACCGCCAATGTCAGCCATCTTTGCACCATCACTCGATAAGTGAAGGGACCGAGCATCAGGTGAAACAGGTCTAGAAGCAACCACTCAACGGCAAGAAGCTGGAAGCAGAATGTTGCCCCCATGCGCCCAAGTTTGCCAGCGAACGCGAGTGAACGGACGACCGTTCTTGGAGCGCAGGAATTCATCATTTTTGGCCGCGCACGCTGCCTGAACGAATTGTAATTGTAAATTTCAACACCTGTTGTTGTTGTTTGTTGTTGAACAACACTCGATAAATTTGTCCGCTCAATCATAATCGTAACGAGAGTTCAATTTGTGCGGAGCAATTTGGCTTTAAAACACAGGCCGCAGTGACATGCAAAACATGGCATAAGCAATCTGCAATCTCCAATCGTGCCACGAAATGAAATGAAGTGCAAAAGCTTGTTTTTCCCCCTATTTGACTTTATGCAAATGGAATGGTTCTATTAACGCTGAGCTTTGTGGAGTAAACAGATTTAGCTTGTTAATATCCTGCTAATGTTGTTGTTTTTGTGACCTAGTTGTTGCTAATGCAATCTCCTGTCCATACTGTTACTCCCCACTGATTATAAATGTGTAAAACACTCGTAACCATTGAGATTCGTCCTTCTAGAAGTCCTTGCAGGGGTATGTATCTTGTATCATTATGTCATAATCTGTCAAATTATATACATACATGGCATGAACTTATCTCCTAAAATTACACAGAGTTCATAAAACATGCTAAAAGTATCAGGAATGTACAAAAATCCCTTTAAAGGACATAATGTAACGTAAATCGAACGAATCCTGGTTCGCACATTAAAGGGATTTCAGGGGTTCTTGTAGATGTGACACTACCTTGACTCCCATTGAAAGTGAACTTTATATGAAAGTAATTGGACTCTATGGCTTCCTATTTGGACAGACCCATTGACGATTCCTATTTGATTTGTCCAAAAAGGTGCCATAGTGTCCAAATCCTACCATATAAAGATAATTTCTCAAAAAAAGTGTCTAGGAAGTATCTCACAACTATCAGAATCCCTGAAACCCCTATATTTACACATAGAATCGCCCCTATATTTACACAAAAGTTCGTCCGATACTCAACATGATGGATTACAACAAAAATAGTGATATTTTTCATCGTCATTTTGCACCTAATGAATCTCAAAAGTATCTTTTAAGCATCGGATTATTCAATTTTGAGTGATTCTATTATTATGAAACTATGCTGGTCGTCTTGAGTGTGCGTATATGACTCGGTGGATTCCGCTGAGGATTTTCCGATGTCACCACTTACTTGTACAATTTATAGCATTATTTCTATCAGAGTAATATTATCTTAAAAATACGTCCTTCCTTCTCAAACCTGTGTTGGAGTAAGAGGTGAGACTTATTTTCATCATCATGATTTGATTTGAAGTAATATGAGCTAGTAGAGAATGATGCTCCCAATGAAGGAACCTAAAATAATAGCACTAATGTAAGACAAAAAGTAACACACTGCTGATACCAATTAGGAAGGTATCCTCAATCAAAATGTAGATTAACATATGTGCAAGGGATAAAACTATTTCCATTTAACAATTTGTATCTGCCATCCTTCACCAAAAACCCGCTTCCTAATCAAGCAACACCCATGAATGCACACATAAATCACCGGCTAATCCATTACCAAACTACCGCTAAATTAAGAAATAGGATTTTAATCGTCGTAAGCGACGAACCCCCATAACCCTACCGGACAGCTAATAAAATTACATAAACAAACATGCCAGGTTGATCTCTCCCCACCCGAGCGCGCCCAGCGGATTGTGATTTAATTCGATATAAATCTTTTCGACCTTTTCCAAACTGAACCTCCCTTCTCGGTGTCGGCTGGTGGCATTTCTCCCGTTGCAGCAGTTTCATGCATGCATCCCCCCCTCCCCCCTCGGTCGGAATGCTTGTGTAAATATCTGCATACACCTGTGTGCACCGGCGATGCACGAACTTTAAAATGCATCTCACAGGCTGCGAACGCATAACAGACGCATCGAAACAGGACGCAAACGGGTTGTGTGAATCAAAACTCTAAAACCCAAAGCGCGAGCGGCGCGAGTGGACACCACGGCGACACTCGGAAATATTCCAACCGCATTCCCAGCCCTACGCGGCCACGGTACGCTGCATCTATTTCGTCCATAAATCGATTGTCCACGAACACGTGTTTGGGCTGGGCCTCATCACCATATACCGGCGGTAGGGCGCGGTACGGTGTTTCCTTTCGGCTGTCCGCGTTAATGCACTTTCATCGAAAGCATTCGAGGAATGCGCGTCACTGCAGTGCGCGAATCTTCACCTGACACGGTGCACATCGTTGGTGCCGTCTGCCGCCAGTACGCCCTTCTCACCACCTTCCCACGGCATTTGTTTTCGCATTGGTAAAAGTAATCCTTTCTTACATGCCCAACAACAACAGCGAGACAGCGCTGCGGATGCATCATAAGACATTTATTTGGTTATTCAAAACTGCCAGCCGAATTCAATGGCCGCGTCAATCAAGCGACGCGGAAAAGACGCCCCTTTTATGGGACTTCCCTGGAATGTTTTCACGGTGAAAACAAAGTAGACACACACAGCAGGACTACGCACAGTATCGGTGACCGCGGCACCGATCGATCAGCGGTGCCAGATGCACTTGTGCCCCCGGGCGACGGTACTGCATCATGCACTCTGCAAATTTTGTTGTTTTTTTTTGTTTTCTTCGGGTTGTTTTTTGCTTATGTTAAACGAGAGAAGGTACCCACAGCAACAACAAAAAACCGGACCCGAAAATAACGTTAATTGCTTTGACCTCTCCAAGCAGGGGTGCAAGAAACTCTTCAATTTTGCTGCCGAAAGGGAAACCCGTTAAGAGCCACGGTAAGTGAGAAGGATTCATGTTGGGAGGGAGGGCGATACAGAGGCAGGATCGAGAAAGGAGTGGTGGAGTAAGCGATGTCTTTGCGAATTACTTATTCGCTGCCGATTCCGTTGATATGTTGCCGGTGGGCCGATTCGCCATGACCTACACTTACCATGAGTGAAGAGAGAGAGAGAGAGAGAAAAAAACCATAAAGGTTGGCAATGAAATATTGCCACGATTTTTTGTCGTTGTGGTGTAAATTGCAGCTACAGGATGAACCTTTTTTTTTTGGTTACAGGGGTCAAAAAGATGCACATTGCAATTAAACGGCTTTCAATGTGGCAAAAGCTCAAAGTCCTTTTTTTGGTTTTTTGGAAACAAATTTTAAAAAAATACGATAAATGCATCTATTTGATGAAAATTTTATGTAAAACCATACAAGTTAAGTTAGAGTTAGGTATAGTTTTGCAAAAAACAATACAGAAAAAAGGTAAAAAGTAAAAGAAAAACAAAAATTGAATTTAACAATTTGAAACTCATTTGACCAATGCATAAAGATCATTTTGATTTTAAACTAATTACATCTCCTTCTAGAAAGAATTTCCTTACAATTACAGAGAATCCTTACAATTACAGTGTACAGTTTATACTGTTGACATTACTTCAAAAGCCAGCAAGTGAATTGGCAAAACAAGACCTTTCCAATTTGCACTGCCAAAGCCTACCAATAGAGTTATTTAATTAAACTTTGCATTAAAGTACACCCTACAATCGACCCGGGCGAATGCAAGGGCAGTAGAAAACCTTAAACTTTTGCTTAGAACGAATGGAAAATTGGATCCTTGTCTGTAAAGGCACACCACAGTACCTAACAAGGTTAGGCTAGAAACCTACACTCGAGCGCGCGTCCGCCATGGAAACCATCCCGGCGTGTGTATCATTCGCCACATTCACCTTTCGCTTCTGAACCACCGCTGGTAAGGTACAACCGTCAACCTTATTGCTGCCAAAATTTGAAACCAATTAGTTATGCCGCACATAGCAGCGATCTTGTGCAGGCCTGCTTGGCAAGATGGTAACAGAAATAGCAACGCAAAACCCCCCCGGTAAACATCGCCGGGTGAAGAAACAAAACAATATTCCGACCGGTTCGATCCACTGCACAACCCTGGAAGAAGAGCTTACATTATTTTAAATGCTCGCTCATTCGCTCGTTGTGCACTCGATGGCTGTTTGAGGCGAATTAGTTTGCCTAAAGTGGAAAGGTAGCATCGTTTTTGTTTGCCTTTTTTTACTTTTTGCTCTCTCGAAACCCCATTTCCGGTCCGGTACGGTGGTGAAGCACGGTACACGGTGAAGAGCCCGCAAGGCCACCAGGTGCGTGAGTAGGTGCGTGCGAAAGATCTTCAACCGCACGGCCGGCCAGCCGGAGAGGGAAAAAGGATTGTGTGCTCGTCTGCCAAGTGCGGTAGAGATTTTAATTGAATTAAACGTCTTGCGCAGCTGCCTGCGCTCTAATTTATAGGTTGAAGCAAGCAAATAAACGGCCCGGCCGAAGGGTTTCGGTCACTTAGAAAATGGATGCTTTTTCCAGCAGCGTGGCATCATACCCGGGCTTGGCGAGATGCCAGATGATTTGCATATAGCAATTCATTTCCCCGCGGCCCAATGGCAATACCACCCAAAAAATTAGTGGCCCTTTTCTTCGGCAATGTTTGTGTGTGTGTGTGCGAGACCAGATTGCGATCGGGTTATTACGCGGCTTATTTATGACGATTTTAGGGTTTAACACGTGATTTCACCACACCGCATTGCTTCAAGCATTCAGCGAGCATCCGATGTGTGCAGACATAAGAAGAATGGCACACGGTGCACCAACAATGTCCCTTTGAAGTGAATGGTACGCGCTAACTGCCGGAATGACACTGAACTAGCCTGATTTTGAGTAAGCAGAACTGCTTTTTGGAAACGTTTTCGCACGAGAGATTGTGCAAACGCTAATCGGAAGGCCAATTCCAAAAACATGTGTAATCCTCTACGAACAACTTACTCGATGACAGTGACAGGGCGATGATAGGCAATGAAGTGATAGTAGTGCATGACTCCATGTGGAATGATGGTTTCTTCAGTGTCACCAGGATGACCTTTTGACACGATACAGTGGGAGCAGAATGGATTCCAATCTTGATTGAGTTTCTTTTTTATAACTATTATCACATCCCTTAGTTTATAGTGTTTTAAAAATAGCAACTTAAGTTTAGTTAAACCTTGTAGATATCTTTGACGATCGAAGACATCTACAAGGATTACACAAAAGTTTTATTGTTGCAGTTCAAATATAGCGCAAACAGCAAAATCTTTAAAATTTTCAAGTCGAAACGAAATCTGAAAACTAGTCACAAAGCGATTGCACTTATCCTAGCTATAACCAATGTATTTATATCCAATTCAACGGTTCCAGATACTATATATGCGCTAATCAGTCAGTAGATCCAGTAGTCAGACGATCATAAGATCACACTTCAAGTATAAACCAAACAAACAAGGACATGTTAAATCACATTAATTAGTCACAAACAATGACAAAAAATGTACAAATATAGTGTAACACCTGGTAGTTATAATAACTGATGTAGCAATTGGTAGTTGTTATACACTGCAATTTTCAGTCTAGATTATTCTAGCCTCAAAGCTAGAATTAGATTCGAGTACCTTCGAAAACTATCAAAACAAGGTGTTGTTTACATTTATTCCAAGGTGCATTTAAGAGATCAGTTGATGGAATATAGAATCAAAGTGTATGTAGACCAGGTGGTCTACGTATAAGCAAATTTGAACATAACTTTTTGACAGGACGGGTGAAAACATTTGCTCAAACAAGCTTTCTGGTAAATTGACGAGTGCATAAAACACTCTTAAAATCTTCATTAAGAAACAGAAGCGATAAAAATCAGCCTTCTAAAAACATACACCTTGGGATAAGCCCACCTGTATAGTACTTAGATAGCTGCTCGAAAACTGCTATACAATGCAAACAGCTGACAGGCTGCTATTTCAGCCTACGAACTTAAAACAGAAAAGGCCCCTATGTTAGAATGAAGATTTGTTAATGTTTAACAAAAACTCGTAAATATAAGAGAAAAGAGGCAATTTTAAAAACAAACGGATACTAAAACCGAGCCAATCCACTCTAAATTATCAAATATTACAATCTAAACAGCATCGTTATGACCTTCCCTGTGAGAGATTGTATGATCCTACAGACATGAACATTTTCCAGAAAGGATCATCGTTCCATCCGATCGTTCATTTATTTCGCCATTTTAGTAACAGTACGTTTGCGACACATCTGCTAACTAAGATAAATATAGAAAATTCGCAAGAAAAAACCCACTTTGAAATACCTAACAAACGGCAAACCTTTCATTTCTACCCACGAATTAGGCAAACGGGTATAAAAGAGGTCTAGGATTTCGAAATGGGAACGATGACTTCGCGATGATCCACGGAGACCAAAAGCAGGAGATGAACGTGTTTCGATACTCCACATTTTCAAGGTTTCGGCAACAGATTTAGAAAAAGTGGGAACAAAAACTACCCTAAACCCAAAACGATTGCAAATTTGTGGGTTTTTTCATTCAACGTTGCAAATAAAACCCCTCCAGACACACCTTCCTGAGTCTTCGGTGCACAAAAAAAAATCACTCATAATGCGCGAATTGGATATGCCGAATGTATCAAACGGCTATGCCAAAAAAAACTTTAATCGGAGCTTTTATATGGTAACACACACACGAGATTTTGCACATACGATAAAAACTGAGCTCCTCTATCAGTATTACAACATTTAAAAAAAACAGCAAAGTTTGCAAAGTTTGCTAATTTGCATAATTATCAATCAGTTGCAAGATGCGGCCCGGTTAGTGTCTAAATGTCACATCTCCAGGATCGCGGCGATTACATCACACCAACCATATGTGAACTACAGCAGAGACACAGTTTAGAGTGACGGTCGAACAGGTCGAAGTGTTCCAAAAGCACATCCGTCAGCCGGTTCCATTACTCATCGCAAGATTAGCCTTTTTCGTCTGCCTTTCGCGTGTTGCTGACAGATCCATGCTACTTCCAGCACGTGGCATTTGGCAGGAGCCGTGCGGAAAAGTAATGCACAAACGTGCGTGCAAACCCCAAAAATAAAACCACCTGCTTCGTCGGAACGAAGACGTTACACTTCCGAACGCCATACGCCATAAATCTGCCACCATTCGACGAATAATGTATAACGTACGTTTCGGTACATCGCTTACTCATTCTCGTAACAGCATTACTCTCCGCATTGCTCTGCCCTGTCAGGGGCAGTAAAAAACCCCCGTGCTGCCTTAAAAACAATTTGTTTTTGCTTCGCGATCAGTCAGGTTTTTTCGCCTCAGCTCACCTCCGTTGCGGTTGAATTTTAAAAACAACTTCATTTTCCAAATGAAACTGATGCGTACGTTTGCGTTTGGGTAAAGTAGCAGTGGCATTGCAATAAAAAAACGATCACGACAGAAATGGGAGAAAAAACATATCAACTTTAAATTATTCTTTTCATTATATTGAGACGTTAAAGCATGCCAAAGAAATTGGTTGCGAAAAAAACAAAGCGTGATAGAGCTATAAACTTATCTGTTGACTTTTATCATTCATTGCACATCGTGTTTAATATTAAATCAATTTACTTTTGTTAGCCTTCGGCTGTTGTACTTGTTTGTTTTTCAAAAAGAATGTATCTTTAATTTGATCCGAATTGCGTGTCATAACAAAACGACTTTTGATTTGTGCTTTACTTTGCAAGAAAGACAAAATTTGATGCAAATAGGTGAGATTTGAGGTTTTCCTTTTTGAATGCATTTCTAGTTTGACAAAATTGTCAATGAACACTCCCTCTGAACATTTCCTTCCTTCAAATTTCTTATTTACTTGTCTTATTCTCCTTCATCCCGCTTAGTTTTATTCACATTTCCACAGTTTATTTCCTCTTTTTCCACTCTAAACAAATCCCCTGCATAGAATAGCTTTTTTCCAACTCGCATTTCAAAGCCTAGGCAGCAGCAAACACCACTTTTCCTTTCATTGATGCCGTTAATCAACTTCATCAGAGGTGCGTGGTGTGCTTTCGGTATTGGAACAAAAAGGAATCCGCACACAATCGCTCGATCTCGCGGTGTTCGGTAACACGCGGATCGGAAATATAAAGCCGGCCGGCCGGCCGCACCCTAGCAAAAGCACACACGTACACATTACCTTTCTCTCTAGGTTTTCACCATCCAGGGGTTTTATGTCTCTCAACTACAAAAAAAAAGCTTCCTCCACATTTTGGTCATTTTGCGAAGCAGTGACGCCGGTCGGTGACTTAGTTTTATGAGCCCTCTGTGTTAACGAGTGCCAAATTATTTTCCATTTCCTGTGTCGCGTACGTTAGAGCTTTTCTTTCCTTCTTTTTTTGTTGTTTGCTCCTCAATAACCCCGAGGTAACGGTCCAGTTAACGTGCGCTATAATGCATTATCGAACCAGCGCCTTCAATCAAGAACCAAACAAAGCAGTTCAATTAAACATTCCATTCAACCCGAGCTCACCTTTGTCCGGGTGTGATCGACACGCTTGCAAAAAAGAGGTACTTTTGTGTGCGTTATTCTACTAGTTAAGGAAAGTTTCCATGAGCCTAGCTGGGGGAGTGATCCGAAAATCGAAATTAGACAGTATCTTCAATCTTTGTTAACTAGACTGCACACCAAATTGCGCAATGCAACAATAAAACGCTTGCTGTGCCGCTTACCTAACAAGCGAGTCCTCTTTAAACCACGCGCAAAAAAAATCAGTAAAGAAACCACGGACAAGTCAATCAGTCGCAAAGATCAAAGCAAAACGATAAGCGCAACGAGCTGGCCCAACTGACGTGTGCGAAAATTAAAACATACGCGCCTGTGTCCAAAGGTGTCCACAGTCAGTGGGTGGAACATGCACCGAAACAAGTCTTCCTTCCGGGCGAACGGCTGCTGAATTATTTATAAGGGCATGAACTCGGAAGGGAAAAGCTAGCGCGCACATCAACATTGATGACAGCCAGTCGGAAAGGACCGCGGTTAATCTGATTTTGGTGCACAAAATGTAAACGCCAGGGGGTTGCATTAAAGATTGGTACAAATTTAAACTGTTGTTTAAAAATGTGCCGATGAGAAAGAGGGATCCACGTGCTCAACGACACATATTTTTAACTTCAATTTAAAATATAATTTAATATCAGACTCAAATTTAACAGGTTTAATATTTGGCAACAGTTTAACGTCTGTGATATTTCTCATTAAGTGTCCAATGGCGAAGAAAGTCAGCGCTCCTTGTACAGTGATACTGGTTTGTGCAGTTCCAATCATATACCGCACCTCCATAAGGTGCCACCTCCCGGTGTGGGCCACCCACAAGATCCACCCAATTCAATGGAGCGTTGTCTTTGTGCCGCCGTTTGAACATGATTATTTTAAAACCATTACATTATACGCTTCGCCGAGGGCTACTATTAGTCCGTAAAACTGGTGGCGGTCGCATCGACACTTCTAATTCAATATATTACTTACCACCTCACGGTTCGGTAAGCATGACGACCCGATCCAGGATGTATATCTAGCAGGCTAATGGGGGGGGGGGGGGGGGGTGGTTGGGGATGATCGTTAGAGGCAGCGGGCAGCAGACTTTGGCTTTGTCGGTTATGCAAGTGAACAAGCATGATTAACGCCACCCTTTTGCCAGGCGGTAAGGTCGCAGGAAATATTATACGCCTAACGATGGGAAAATTGAAAGATGATGAGTTTCACGCTTCAAAGCGGCAGGTTTTGTAGTAGGTGATGAACATTTGACGGCTACAAATTAGTTTGTTTAACATAATAATGTCGAGTGAGTTGAAACAAATACAATTTGTTGTTTTATTTGTTGTTGATTTGTTTTACATTAGTAGTATGTAGTAACAATTATAAAATTTTAACTTTAAAGGACTGTAAAAAGCTACCTAGTTAGAAATAAGGCAAAAATGTAGGTTCACGCTATTCACAAGCAGCCATTCTGTTACATTTTCGATTTGAACAATAACGTTCTAAGCAAACGAATATTTTTAAGCGAATTACATAAATCAAATTATGTAAAAGCAATCGTTATCTCCTCCGTTTAACTTCGCATCGCATTGCATTTCAATCTTCAAACGACCCTTATTAGAAGGTAAATTTTGAATACATTTTTCACGATCGACCTTAGCACGCAAACCGCAAACGTCCACGTCCCCTCCACGCTCGACGTTCCAATCGGAATTCCATTGATCGGAATTTCTGCCCGCCACCGATAGCTGGTCAAACGCGCAATCCTCCCAACAACTAAAAGCACCTTTCCAATATCGATTTTCCGCCTTTTGATTTCGGCCAGTTCCGCTCCTTCCCATTGAAGATGAAGAAGAAGAAGAAGAAGAAAACATCTCACCACGACAAAACGGTCCGCTTTCATAATCATACCTAATCGAAGTACAACTAAAAAGCCATTCCGTGCCGACCCCCTTCCCCCCTCGTACCCCACACATCTTGGCCATCGTGTGGGCAGTAGAAAAGCGGAGAAAATTCCCCACCTAGTATTAGCTCCGTCCCTTTCCCCACTCCAGCAACTGAACCACATTCAAGAAGATTATCATCAGCCGGTAAAACTCACCCCGCCCAGACACAGGTTGATCCAATCAAAGGCGTCCGCGCCTTGGCTTCGGCTACTAAGTGGTCCGAGAGAGTGCCCGACAGTTCGGTTTCGGATAAGATCTTGCTGCTGTTGTTGGCTGTTGGCTATGCGTCGTCGTGGTGGTGGTATGTGGTGGTGCTGGCGAATGCATCCTTAACCCGCTTTTTCAGCGAAACGGTTTTTCATGGCTTGTTCCAATGGCGCATCTGCTAAAGATGATATGCTTGACAAGGCACAGCTTATCTTAGCTGAATGGATAAGACGCGGGCGGTGCGGATGGGATGCTGCTTTGTTTTTTGATGCTACTAGGAGGCGAACGTAACCGTAATGAGAGGGAACTTTCCACTGAAGTCTCTTTTTGTTTAGATTTGCTATGTACGTCACACGAAAGGTAAACGATGCAAATGAGAGGGTTTTAGCTCCTAAGGATAGCAACGGCTTCTCGCTGTTGCCTGTTAAATATTGTGTTTTAAATGCAGTTTTAACCAGTGCTCGTAAAATAAATTACTGCGGTCGAAACAGCACAGGCAAGTTACAGTTCATGTAACATCGGCAAGAGCATCTGTTAAACAACAACAAATCTAATTGGGAAATCTAACTAAATCTTACAGTAGAATTGGATTTTTCATTAGCCTCCCAAAAGTATGCAATTCGTGATACAAAATATAATCATGAAAGTAACAGCCATGTTTGAAATGCAATTGAAAGCATGTTTAAATATTACTCCTAAAAGTATGCAATTCGTGATACAAAATGTTGTTACATAACAGATACCTGGATACTTTAGAATTATCAGTTACTTTTGAGTGATTTTCAAAAATGCTATCTAATGGATGTCTTCGTAGCAAGTGGAAACGAATCTTACATGTTAACTCTAAGATGACAGATACAAAATAAAGCTGGTTTGAAATTAAATTTAATGACATTTTAGATCTCACACCTTTAATATTGTTAAGAAATGTGCAATACTTACAAAGAATCTCTACAGCCTTATAAATAGAAAATCCAAACTTTCAATTAAAAATAGATTGCTAATTTATAAACAAGTATTCGTCCCAACAGCTACTTATGGGAAACGTGTGGCATGATGCATAAAAAAAGAGTACAAGTAACTCTAAACAATGTTCTAAGAATGATAACTAATGCACCACCAAGGACTAGGCTAACTTATCTCCACGAAATTACAAAAACCCTAACTTTAGAAGATATTAGCATAGCTAATAGAGAAAAAATGCGAACATCTTGTATGAACTCATCAAATAATATTATAAGAAACATTTCTTTGTAAGATTAGGTTAAGTTGTACAGTTAGAAATAATCTTTAGCATAAAAAAAACATTAGTATAAGTTAGGATTAGATAAAACAGATCATACCATATTGAATTCATACCATTCCCACTTGCAAAAACTGAACGGTCTCAGGACTAAATGTAATAGATTAGGCGTTGAAAAGCAAAACTGCTGTAACTCGCGGACCCCCCAATATCAGTAATGTAAACATAAAAATAAAATGAACTTTAAGAAGAAGAAGAAGAAGAAGAAATTTAATGACAGTAATTATACCAAACCGATTAGTGATCATGTAGTCCAATCTTTCTTGCTGAAAAAAGAGAAGTAACGATGAGCAATAGCACAGCTAGCAACTGGCGACAGTGAAACAGATCTATAGAAAACAACAGCAGCTACGACAGATAGTAGCATTTTGTTTTGACCGAAACTCAGCACCACCAGAGCCAGAGAAAGTTGAAATCGATTAAACATCGGCCAGTTTCGTCGCGGAACAGAAGAAACCGCTGAAGCTTTCCGCTCCGTCCGGATGCTTAAATATTTGATCATCATCATCCTTCCACCACCAACCACCAACCGTAACCATTAGCTTGGATGGAATGCAGGTGGATAGTCTCCCCCCTCCTGTTGCTTGCCAATATATTTTATCATCTCGCGGCTGACCCGTCCAAAGAGGACGATTTCATTCATCAACAGTGCGGCAACAGTTGCATCCGTGAGCGGCCATTTCGTCTGGCCATTTCTCCTGCTGCGCGAAAACCGAACGCCGACCATTTCACCATGTGAATCCCAGGAAGGTCCCAAGAATTGCAAACATTCGTCAGCGTTTTCCCACAATTATGCAATCAGCTCCTTCTCGTACCGACATTCCGGCAACGAGGAGCAACGGAACCGCTCACGAAACTCACTCCATAAGTGGAACTGATTGCAAATCAAATCGTTCCAATCAATCATATGGGAGTTTGGGAATTTTTATCTCACGTGTTGTTGTGTAAAAAGATATACCGCCCGCCCTTATAGGCGAGAAAAGTGAATGTTCCGGCGTTTAGAGGGAAAAACTAAATCTAATACGTGATTGACATGCTTTTAAATTACATTGCACAGGTGAGTGCGTTGAAATGAAAAGTCGCCCATAAAACACAGATTTCAATGCGTCATACGCGATCGACATTCACCAACAAAAAAGAGAGAAAAAACACATCCTGTTCGTCCCTCCTCTAGCCACTGTGCACAGCTCCAAACAGCCCATAAGCGTCTTTCAAGTATCATAAACGCTCGCAAGAGCAACGTCCACCGGTACGCCACCCAACCAAGCTGTACACACTACGCTTTGCTTTTTCAACAATCGTTTAACAAAACGCTCTTCAACAGCATCTTCAATTCATGCTTCCCTCAAAAAGCTGCCGCACCAAAGGGGTGAAAACAATTTCCAGCATTTGAAACACTACAACAACAACAACAGGCACAATGCCTTTCTAACCTGTTCCGTCCTCGCTGTCGCACCGTTTCCCTTTCGACACTGGCCGGACTGGCGCAAACAGATGGAGAGGAGCGGCATCCAAATCCGTCCGTCCTGTAATGGGTAATCAATTATGCATTTTTGCTGCGACTTCTGCGGCGCGCCACCTCTGCGGTGGACGGTGACGGGACGGAAACGGGAAACCGCAATAGAAACGATATGGCACCGACGGTTTAAGATGAAACCGAAAATGAAACCGAAAACTCAACACAAACACACACACACACCGGGTATTAGACGATTAGATTGTTTACCCTTTCCCATCCCTTGTTCCATCATCCCAACATGCCCGGGAACGGAAAAACGGGGAAACGGAACCGGGATGGGAAAGATGTCGGATATTGTCCGGCCCGGAGATGGGCGTAATCATAAATCAATATTAACTGAATAGCATTAATCACTGCGCGTGTGCACTTGGGGCGGAACCTTTCGAACTCCGATGGCATGGCCGGCTGGAAATGTCGCATTTCCTTTGGTAATTTATGCATCGCTGGAAAAGGGTTAGGCGCGGGAGGTCATTTATCGAACATTTTGCGTACCGATCAAGGGTGCGTGGGAGCTGCGTGTTCTTGTGCGCGCGGATGAAACGGAACGGAATTCCGTACTCACATTTTACGATTATTGCAAACCAAGCCCCGGGAAGGATCGTTTGATTTGGTCGAGATGCGTGGGTTTCGGCTAAGCGGACCTTTACATTTCAACGGAATGTCTTTTATTATTAGTTGATCATCCATAATGGAAGGATAACAGTCGCATATTAGTATCATTAAATTAACAATGCACCTTAAACTATATTTTATTGCATCATTATAAACGTTAAATGAGCTTTGGATCGTTGAAACTGTTGGTTTAGAGCAAGGGCATGCAAGCTTTTATAGAAAAGAGTCATATTAAAGTAATCGTAGAGACTGTTGCAGGAAGCTTTCTCAAAATATTAGGATTTGGTTAATTTACTTCATTATTAGGATCAAAGAATTAAGATTACAATTATATTCTTTTCCACTGCTAGTAATTTCACTACGTTGGTTGTAACATTGCAATTGGAAGCTTCAAACAGGGTCAATTTTGTAACAAAAAGTGTGTTTTTTGCGGAGAGCTCTGATTCACTATTGGAAATGTGGAAACACGTTCCGTGGGCCTTATTTGATACACTCCAAGTATCTTCTTCTTCTATTTGGCGTAAATTCCTAATGCGGACATGCCAGGCCTATAATACAGGCATTCGAGTCTTATTCAATACCACGGTGCCGGATAATCAGTCCTTGCTACGAGAGGACGGTCCATTTTAGGCTTAAACTCATGGTTATTGAGTCATATGAGTTGACGACTGTACCACGGGACACTTCAAATATATTAGCAAGCAATTTCCCAGCCAGTAAAAACAAGCAAATATGTTAGAAAGGTGAAAAACTGAGTTTCATGTGGGAATTGACCAACAAGCGACGAACCCCGTTATTTCACTTATGAAGCTCCTAAAGAATCCTTTAAAAAGTGCAATAAAAATTGAAGTTGTATCTCCTCTGCTGTATAACCTAGACATTGATCCTTCGGGTTATTGTCGAATCTAGTTAATGGAGTCGAATTACCAAATTGTCACCATAAAGCTTCCATTTTCGCAGAGAACAGCGCAAGAACTTATTTATACTCCTGTCTAATGTTTATACAATTGGTTGTGTTTAATAAACATTTACGATCCACTCGATGACGTTGTTGAGCGTTGTTTTCTACCAATCCCGACAGAGAACGTCATCCACGTGATGCCGTGTGGTTAGTTAAATGATAATTACGATCGGACCAAGGAATCTCCATTACATTCTCTATTTCTAATTAACTATTAATGTAATCTGCAAATAATTATATGCTGTTGTTTTTGAAATTAAACGCTTTTCCTGGATAGATCAGCATTTCAAAAGAAATGAAATAATTTCAACACCTAACCAAATCTTAAAACATCCTCCTTTTATCGAAAGGTTAAACACGTTCCGACACAACCCAAAGCACAGGTCGCCACTCCGCTATCAGCAAAACGCTTCCTCTCTCATCAGCCTATCAGGTGTATCCGTTTTAAGGCCACAATTAGCATATCGCAGCAGGTAGTAACATGCGTAAAATTAATGTCACAACAACGCAGGTGAAACACAGGCGGGGCTGTGCGAAAACCGAAAACCACCACCGATCATCGATGCGTAAACATCCGGCCCTAAAACATCGCCCGATTTTAGCACCCGAACAAAATTTCTCCTTTCGCACTGGCACTGGCAAAGGTAAAAAGACGCACCTGGCGGAAATGCTAAACGGTCAATCAAATGATCAGCAGATTATGGCAGTACAAAAAGCACCAGAATACGGGATACGCATCTAGCCCCAGCAACAGCAACAAAAAGGGCACACAAACACACAAAAAAGACCCATGATGCTCACCCAACCGAACGGATTAGATTCCATCGCGGCAAATGGCAACGCAGACGACGAAAGTCACCAGACATCATTAAAAGAATTCATCAGCCGGTTGGCCGCGGTGAAGCATCTGCGAAAGTGATGGTAGCGACACCTAATGCTTCCGACTAATCGACACGCGGCTAACCGGGCTCTCCTTTCGTCCTCCCCTTGACATGCACCGGAGGGAGCCTCTACAATCAATCAAGCGAAGTTTTAGCAACCCGCAACGACCAAGCGGACCCGAGCTGATTGAGTAGCACGCCAAAGATGGCCAAATGAATGAAGCGAACAAATGGCTTCGTTACTACCATCCCCATCGTCGGAAAAGGGAAGCGACGAACCTCTGAGAGCGTTAGCTTCTTTTTTTTTCAATGTTTTTGTTCGAAGTTTTTGGAAAGGAAAAGGTGTTTTCTAAGCGAAGAGGCGCTGTTGTGTAACGCAGTGAGCACACACACACACATTCAAAGGTGTCATCAGTCACCCGGTCGATAGGGCTGCTGCTGCTGCTGCCCTGCTGCTGAAGTAGTGTAAGCAGAATATGCGCACGGCATTACCGCACATTGGAAAACGATAAGCACTGCCCTTTCCACTGCTGGTCCACTTCGGTAGGAGGAGCACACGCCCTTTCCCTTCGCAATCCCTCCTGCTGCTGGTGCTGTTGTCAGCACGTGATGAAAGTGATCGTTTGCGGTCGTACGCGATCGCGGCGTAAATAGCGCGCATGCGCAACAGCGCGCCGGCTGCTGTCAAAACCGATTCGATTCGGGAAACCGGGACCGTTAACCGTGGTTTCCTTGCCATCGCAGCCGCATAAAGCCATAGCCAATAAAGTGGACGGCACCATTGCATCATGTTTTGTCATCTTCGTAAGCAAACGCGGCACTGCACTCCCATTGTGAGGAAAACTGAAAGGTAACAGAGGCCTGGAAAACCGGAGCCATCGGGCTAGAGACAGACATCAGGGCGTTCGTCACCTAGCTACAGGTTTTCACACTCTCGTGCAGGACAACACACTGGTTACAGGAACCGGTGGGACCACTCCGTCTCGGAGAAGATGGGTAGAGCCGGGGCCGTCGCGTTTAAACCGACAACCAGTCGGTCACAGCAGCGCCGGTTTGCCACTGTGGTTTTAATTGTACTCATAAACCATTCTCCCCGTGGTGGTACACGATTCGCACGCGATTCGAACGCGCCGGTAGAAGACGAACCCCGAACGCTTTACCACGGGCGGGTGACAAATGGGAATGGGGCACACGCGCGAGATTTATTGCGCGGTCTGGAGGTTGGGGAACTACGGTGCCGTTCGGTTGATTTTCCCCCTAACCAACTCCACACAGCGCGTGCCGTGGTACAGTTTTTCCAAACTAACGACAAACCCCAACAACGACCGGCAGCGGCGGCGTTGATGATGATGTTGTCTATTGCCCCGGTTGGTAAACGTACTTTAATGTTTACGATGCTTCTAGCAAGATTGCGCAATACGAGCGCGCGAGCGCTGCAAGCACGTGCTATCGCAGACCTTTAACCTTTACACACTATAGTTTGCATATCAAAACTGGTAACCAAAAATGCACACCTCAACTTACACTTTGCTGGCATATTTAATTAAAACCGAACGCACACAGGTAGATCAAACGATTCGACACGCGCGTCGTCTATGTCTATGTGGTTTGCATTTATTGCCACCATCAACACTTCCCCGTTGTGGTTTAATGGCTTTTGTCGGAAAACTCTCAACTATAATGCAAAGATGGGCGATGGGGGGGGGGGTAAATATAACCCACATAATCATACCATCCCCCGTTCTCCTCACCCCGGGCGCAACTTTCGATCGGTGTGTTTGTGTTAAAAGGTGCCCCCCAGGATTGAGATCAAACGTTGATCCAATATTTATCAGCTTATCCAGGTCAGGAAGGGACCGAAGCTTTTAGTGCCGACTCCACTGAGCTAGACGCAAGGCGTGCAAATATTAATCATTCACACCGTTGGGCTGCACTGGATCAAGACGGGCGGTGCCAAAAAAGAATCGATTTTGATTGATCGTACTCTGTCAAGCTCTGCCGCCGCCCCAAGCTGCCGTGAGCTTTACTGATGGTGAAACAATTGCACAGCGCGAAAGGAAGCGATGTTTGATCCAATCCAATCCAAAATAGCGCCACAAGCATGCAGGAGAGGATCAACAACAGCAATAACATCTAGTTGAGGTACACCGAATGTCATATACAATGAGCAGATCGATCGTCAGAAATTAGAACACTTCCTGTTGGTCCAATCATTATTCAAAATTTGCCTGTAATCACTGTTGAAATCCACACCATTTATAACAACAACAAAATTGGCGCTATTGGTGTTGTATAATACCCTAATTTTTTACACGAACGCACCAAAAATTGCTCAATCTTTTCCCCTCGATTGTTAAACCGCCATGATTATGCTCCATTTTGGGGGGCTCGATTTCTATACCGACAATTTGCAGTGGCAAAAATTGCAATTTCAAAAATTTGCACATTGGACGAAAAAATTTGAACCAGAATTTGCATGTGAGCTCTACCGAGTGAAGGCTATCCATCCTTGCCTCAGATGTATTCTACTCTTTTTTCGTTAGATTCAATTTGTTTTCGAGCGGATGATCCACAAGGTCCGCTTATGACACCCCGAGCCATCTTGCTCGTTTGCGATGAGCAAACGATATGCGATGCGGGGCTTCTGCTACCTATTTCAGGCTGAGTAGTGTACACCCTCTTTCCTTCTACGTGTGTAGCTGAGTGGATGGGGGAAATGGAGCGGAACCGTTCGGAACCAAAAATTCGGAACGCAATGGCAGCAAGAGTTTGCCCTGCCATTCTGTGACGAAGGATAATTGCCCAAAAAAAGTGTACGGTGCGCGCGAGGCATGATTAATAAGCCATGATTGGGTCTAACAAAAAAGGGTACACCACGGTGAAAAGGAGCTTGTGTGTTCATCTCGGTGTTGGGCTTTGCTTTGAAGGCGACGGCGGTGTTGTAATGAATCGCAGCGAAATTGAACCGCTGCGCTGTTATGCTTGAGCACGGTGACCTTGCTCTGATTAATAGGCTACCAACGAGCCTACCGCGTCATAATTTGACCGGCTGTGAAGAAGCACACCGAGAACTCGGAGTCCTACACGCCGCGGTAATAACAAAGAGGGTGAGAGTACTTACAGCAGCGTTGGGAAACTGCGCATCGTTACTTTAAACGGCAGCTTCCGATTGAATCTGCTTACACGCTGCTGCCAATCAAAGTGTCCTAGCTGTCCAAACCCGTTCCTTTTTCATTCTTCAGAAGAAGAAAAAGTAGGCTAGTTCATAAGTCAAAGTTCGAAGCAGCGTTCCTTCGGAAGGAAGGCTTCACATAAACTGTCCCACTTCTGGGACCGATCACTGCACGGGCAAGGTCAGATCGCATCAGTCACCGTAAAGTCATCGACATCGGGGCGCACGGCATGCTGCCGGGAACCGAGCGAAGACGTTCAATGCCAAATGTCTGGAGGCTTATTGCTGGCAGAAACAAAACCAGAACACTTTATAGTCCACTGAGAATTGCGGCGGCACATCTTACCCATTAATGGACTCACGGAAAAGCTCTCCCCTTCTCCCCCTCGATGTACCTGGTGAGGAATGTTTGTTTGAGAAAAAAAAAATTGCTCAACTCACGCGTGTTCGCCATTCACTCGTACCGCGCGCTAGTGGCGGTGGTGCACATTTTACACGACGAATAAAAATTAGAATGTTGCACGAACGGTTCCAAATGGAGGAGCTGATGAGCAGCTGCGCATCCACACAACCCCTTTAAACGATCGCTGATCAGCATGTGTGCTGCTCGGTAAACAGAGCTACCACTGCCGCGGGTGACTACCGACGTGGCTCGGTGGCTGTGCCCTATGACCGGGATCGTACCCCGTGTGGCGAAACCGTCTTCTTCTGCTAACCGGGTAATGATCGTGAAAAGGGATCTTCACTTACGAGGTAGAGGAGCTGGAGTGCAGTGATGGAAGCAAATGCTCGCACCAAAACAGAGTTAATCATAGGTTACATCGTCGTTTGTGCGTTCGGTTACATCGATCCGTTGGGTGATCGGTGTCAGAAAGGGTCAACAATTCATTGACAAGCAACGGTAGCTCAGCACTGTGGATAGATGTGAAGCGTCTAAACAAGATAACGCATTATTAATTGCATCTGGCCAATTTAGTTTTACGAACCAGTAAGCTTACCGATCGCATATACAAACGATAGCACTACATTTTGAGGGAAGGCATTGAGAGATGCAGACATCGAAACCCTTTTTAGGGCTAGAGTATTGCACAAGCTCTGTTTATACATACTAGTTACATTGGCCCGATTACAGGGTTATGCAACAGTTCTTCAGGGACTTCCGCAATATCAGTAAAGTTCACAACATTTGAACAGCATTTTTATTTGTTTTTTTACGGATCCTATGTCGCCTTGCCTACGTTTGAGTTTTCCCTGACTATCAAGTTTCAAATTATGCCTCAACATTCTTGCAATTTGTTTATATTACCTCTGTTTTTATTTTTACAAAGTAGATATCCATCTCTTTTTCTGTCCCATACCAAAAAGTTGTCTTAATTTTTACCTGTTTTTGTATTTATATTCATAACTTTGAGGATAACAAACATGTTGGCAGTACTGATTCTTTTAGGTTTTCTTATTTTGCAGGCTTCCATAAAACAGGCTTTCTATACTTGGGGCCCTTGACGATTCTAGTCAGCTTTTTGTATGGAGCAGTTGGAGGCTGAAATCATGCAAACACTCCATACAAAACCACACGCAAAACTAGCCTGCAATTTTCAGTCTAGATTATTCTAGCCTCAAAGCTAGAATTAGATTCGAGTACCTGCTCGAAAAATGGCAAAACAAGGAGGTGTTTACATTTATCCCATTACACAATTAAAGAGAACTGGTGATGGAATCCAGAATCAAAGTGCATGTAGTCCAGGTGGTCTCATAGCATGTTTTTATAACCAAATTTGAATATCACTTTTTGACAGGATGGGTGAAAAGTTTTGTTCAAACAAGCTTTCTGAAGGCTAGACGAATACACATAACACTCTGAAAATCTTAATTCAGAAACAGAAGCGATAAAAATCAGCCTTCTAAATACATTAACCTTGGGATAAGCCCACCTGTGTGTTATACCCACTTAGATAACTGCTCGAAAACTGTTATATAATGCAAACAGCTGACAGGCTGAAATTTCAGCCTACGAACTTCAAACGGAAAGGGCCCCCTTATTAGAGTCACACAATAAGAAAGTGTGTCGAGTGATATTCCGAATGGGAATCAATCCTATCTGATTTTAAAGATAGAAAAATCCCAAGATCCTGGCAGTTGATCATACCTAGATTCTTCCATAAATAATTAGATCAGATTTTATCCAAGTTGAGATCTAGTAATATCAAATCAAGTTTAAGGATTCTGGCTAAATAGATAGCCCCCTTTACTTATCCATCCTTGAAAATGATTTTACTTTTTTGTATATTTATTTACCTTAAACTTGACTTAATAAGCTCTAAAGTAAAAAACAAAACCCAATGTATTCAAAACAAGCAAGCCCATTTCATCACTCCAATAACATAATTAAGAATTTAAATTAAACAAACCCACTAATTCGCCCTAAGCATTACAGGAAAATCAATCAATTTCAGCGGTACGAGTAATAATTTAATCAAACGACAACCGAAACCGTTTGCTGCGTCGCCTTTGCACCACAACCCGCAATGGGCTCATCAATGCTGTTGCCAAACGCAACCGAAAGTGCAATCCACTCGGAAAAAGGGAAGAAAAAATCGAACCACCGCGAACGGCACCAAAGCATACGGACCTTCTGCAAACGGAGCCATAACTGTTTATTACACGCATCATCATCACAAAACGGCGGTCGAAGGTAAGTAGCGGCCACCGTTGTTGTTGGGTCGATATTTGCCGATCCTCAACTGGACAAGCGTGCACACATTTTGCATTCAATTCCCAATGCCATCGGCCAATAGACGACCACGGCGAGGGGTTGAACGGGAAAACATGAATACACAGTGCACAGTGTGGTTTCGTTGGTTTCTCTGCTGTCCGGTTTGCCTGTTTGTGCAGTGCCAGATGCAGCCGGGTCAGCTGCAGCATATTGGCAACCATTTTCCCAAGGAAGAAAGGTCGCCCTGCACAACACAATAACGATCCGGTCATCGGATCGTGCATGCGCGGGAGGGTTCGTCGCTTGTTTGCGCTTGAGACGCGCCGCGATCGTGACACGAGCGTGTGATGCGTCGCCAACACACACGCACCACGAGAAAGGCTAGTGAACGAGCGAATGCGTATCGAATTCGTGTGGCCACGATCGCAACCGCGCTCTAATTAAACTACCAGGATGGGGGGAGGGTTAGAAGAAGCAACAGCATCGCCGCCATTCTTTTCCATGTGGCAGCAAACGAAACGAACGCAATTTTCAAATCCGGCCACAACAATTGACCGCTCACACAGTGACAAACAACCGTAGCGCGGCCAACGGGGGCTGTTTTGCGGGTATTGCAGAGCGTGTGGCAGTGCAAACTCGCACAAATAATGTACCATCAGCTCGAATACGATTTCCATACGATCGCCCGCCACGAGCCACGAGGGGAAAGACCTTGCAAGCGAGAGAGAGAGAGGAGGAGACAAGGAGGGGAAAAAGGCGCACGGCGAGTCTCGAAATCTGTATTGCGGAAAAACAGAAGGTACTTCTCGCGCAAATTCGGCGGAGGTTGGGCAAACGGCAGTCGGAAAGCCGCTGGTTCCATTAAAGTTTTAGCAAATGGAAGAACATTTTTCACACATTGCACTTATCAAGCGTTTAATGGATTGTGGAGTGGAGTGTGTGCCCGGGGTGCCTCGAAGCGGTACAAAACTTAGCACCAGAAGTGGTCCAATTACAGCTTCATTGGTACGTGTGAAACTCAATCTAAGATCGAGTAGTAGTGTTTTTTTCCCATCCAGCTCGTTGTCGATCGGTGGATAGTGGGTTTCTCTATCGATACATTCCCTCTCGATCACTGTGAGGAGCTTCAGCCAAGACAGTTGAGTGTACGAGATCCGACTGCTCGAGCCGGAAAGGGTCAATGCTTCGATAAGCATCGTCTCGATGCGTGCCGCGCCGGCCTGGTTAGCTACACTCGATCAGCAAACATAATTGTACATTTATTGCTTACCCCTTGTTGGGCGCAATTACTTAATGATTTAAATAAGCCTCAAATAAATGCGTCCCACATACGATGCGGGCACAACATGGGGCGGGACATACACTCAGCAGCAGGAGCAGGTTTTGGCGCCGAGCAGCTTAATGCACAATTTCAACGACCCTAATGGAAAATTGTTGACCACAGCGCGTAGTGTATCTCAATGTCATGCAGAGTGGTAGATTTGTGTAATTTTAGCTTGCCCAATCCCAATTGCCTTGCAAAGCCGGGGGGGGGGGCAGTATGCTGAAGGGATTGTTTTTATGTAACTCGTTCAGATGATAAATGCAAACGCTGAAGATCACTTAGGATATGGGAACAGCATTGTACAACAACACACTCCCATTGTCGAGATGTGTTTAGAATACGATCTAAACTACAATAAACTAATATTCAAAATTGCTTAGTAGTTTTAAATATTTTGGATCCTTTCCATCCAAATATGCTAACACATGCATTATAACACATTCAGTAAATCAGATCATACCATAGCAACGCAACCGGAAGAATTCAGGCCACACCGTTCATATAAAAACAATTGTGACACACTTATCAGAATCAACCAAAACGCACAACATAAGCAGGAACAGTATGTAACCCAAAGCAGGAACAGTATATGCATTAAACCCAAAACAGGATCTTAGGAAGTGATAAGAACCATCGTTCTTGTCAACAAAAGACAAACGTAACTAGCTGAGTGAAAACAATAACTTTCCAACATAAAACCCGGAACCAAATGTGTGAAACCCTTAACTTCATTTGAATATAAATAAAACCTATTCCGAGCGTGGCAAGTCAGATTCGTTCGGACTGTCAAAATAGAACATTAAGCTGCCTCAAAACTTCGCCTTCCAACTTATTTCAAGAGTTTAGTTATGTCCTCCTTCCCAAGGTAAGGCTTCTAAAACACCAACGTTTCCAGTAAGGGAAACCCCTTCTGGGTTTCTATGATCGCCTGGACGATCAAGTGTTGAAAAGTCCGCTCGAACAAAGTTTTATTCCACCTCGATACATGTCAGCGAAACACTGACCTACCGCGACGGTACTCGAAGTACAGTTGTACGATCATCGCAATACACTTGTAAACTTCGTGACTGCAAGTTTCACGGATGTTGATAGCAAAGATTATAAATAAAGGATTGGATTGTCTTTGATTACCAAGAAACGATTTCAAAGGACTTTGGTTGGCTTTGGAGCTGTATTAAACGAATTATTCTTAAAGTCACCAAACTATCTCAGTATCAGCCAATATAAATTAACTGCAATTCAACACTAAAGTTTACGGGTAATAATCACCAAATGCACACTTAATGGAACCCAATGGCCAAACATGGTAACAATAAAAAATAACAAATTTAAATAAAAAAAAAACAACCATTAAACCAAATTCTTCAATTATGGCTAATATAGGGTAATGTCGGTAAAATGCGGCTCGCTGGAGGCATGCGACTCTATTTACCTCATCTGTCATAAGACTTTCACACATTTGTATACTTAGTTTCTCCATTTGGTGCTCTGCGTGACACTTTCCGAGCAATATTTTATATAATTTGGCTCTTTCGATCACAGAGATGGCTATCCACTGGTAAAAGGCGAAAGAACATAGTCAAAATAAATAAGAACATATTCAAAATGCAAGAAAGAACATAGCATACCTTGAGGCCCTTCTCTGAACTTTTAGCCACAACTTCTCCGATGATTCTTCTTAAATCCTTTCTACTAGTCTCACCATCAAACTATCCAGATTGCTTACAATTCTCTTCTCTATTTGGTTATTTCCAGCATTCCAGCTAAGTCACTGCCAAGAGTTGTTTTTTAATGTGACCGTTCCACTCCAATCATTTGGGCTCTGGTAGGTCGTTGGATTATTCGAATTCAGCGCGCTAATTGCTGTAAAACATCTCAATTCAAATAAGTATGTTTGGAACTAACAACTAAATCACTAAAACACCTTTCCCATTCCGGTGACACCCACGGCAATTGTCCTTCTATTAAATGGAGGTTATGTAAAACCCACGCGCGCAAATGCCATCATCCACCACATGGGGAGTGAGGCCCAAAACAGTGACACCAGTTCCGCTTCAGCTCCGCTGGTCAGTGTTTTATCATACCTCAGTTGTGTAGAGCCTTACCGGCACCCTGCCCAGCAAAAGACCAATCCCTTCAGTAGGGCGCACCTTCGGCCCAGATCATTTCGCTTTCTCTCCCTTCACGTAGACGGTCGGGATTCGGGTGGTCTCGAAGTAAAAAGTCCGCTTTAACATCCCCGGACAAAAAAAAACCCCCGTTCATCTTTCAAGCAGCCACATTAATGTGATATGATTAAGCAAGACAACCAGGCAGCGAAGCAAACGAGGAAAAAGACACCCACCGGATGAGCACCACTTCCGATCCGCCGGCCATGCGCCGGCATCGAAATCAATGCACCGGACGACGGTCAGACTAACGGGACGCGCCCGTGAAAGGAAGGGTAGGAAATTAGAGAAACACACAGACCGATCTCGTTAGCTGTGTTAGTAGCTGAAACTCTCCGAAGGTTGTTCCGATCGGTTCCAAAAAATAGAGACAAAAAAGCCCCTTGCCGGAACGGAAGCTCGCCCTTCCGCGCTGTGTTTGTTGGGGAACCCGCCCGGAACAACAAAAACCCGGCACCACATAGTGTAGGAATTTTTGGCTGTTTTACATAATTTTACACATGTCGCACGTTGTTCAATGTTTGATCACCCACTTGAGGAGCTGGTGGAAAAGCAGAAGGCGAAAGTAAACGGCCCATGCTGCTGCTGCTGCTTGTGTCTCCTTTTTCCCCCCTTCCGGATGCATTCGTCGCCGAACCGAAACACAAAGCAAGGGACGGAATACACCCAACAAAAAAAAAAAACCCCGGGGAGCTCTGCACTTACCTTTCCCAGCTTTTTTTTGGGAGCGCATTTGCGGTACTTCACTAACCAAGGTGGAGGGAACAAGGAGCGCAACCAGACACACTCTAGAACCGGTTTCATTTCACTTTCACGTGGACCAACAACGTTCCGTACGGGATTTGAAATCAGGCCGGAGGATTCACCGGATTGGACGCAACGTTACGTTTCTGCGAAGTTATTTGATCGAGAAGCCATGCGAATTGCACACGTAAGGGATACTGTCAACACGCGCGTGCAAAAATCAGAACCTACTCGGATCGTTGTGCATGGAAAACATGGAAACACGTGCACGGCACAGATCTCGAGCGACAAAAGGTCAAACGGGCTCTGGTAGAAAGAAAGCCACACAAGCAAACAAATGTACGGCGACATCGAAATTCAAACAAAAATCCGCCTTCGGGAAGGAGAAATGGGACAGAGGGAGAGAGATGATGATGTACGCGCATTTCGATTAACGCTATTAATTTACACAAAAATGTGAATGCTTTGGCAGGTATGACACCAGCGGGTGAGGCAAATTTCGGTATGGAAATATGGAAATGTATGTTAAAAAAGAAGCCCCCCGTCAACCTAGCTCCACTCTACTATGCTCTCTTCTAGTGGTGGGAGCTCGGAATCGGACCTACCCGATTCCGATTCCGTATTCGGAATCAATTCCGGAGCCGATTCCGATGCTGGAATCGATTCCGATTCCGGAGCCGATTCCGGAGTCGATTCCGGAGCCGATTCCGGAGCCGATTCCGGAGCCGATTC
>KB667445.1:1126400-1163203 GCA_000349065.1 Anopheles quadriannulatus
GGGTCGTGAAATGAATCGTATGACCCAACACTACCCAGAAGTGGGTACAGGCAGGCCTTGACCGACATCGATTGTTGAGCCAAAGAAGAAGCAATTCTTGTTAAATTATGATGTTGATTATAACTTCATGACATCCACCTCCGGGCATGACTTGATACAATTCCATAGCTTACTTTCTAGAGATTCTACGATTATTTTAGTGTTAGTTGGAGATTGAGATCATTTAATTCGATCCACCATCAAGCTGAGTTGGTTTAAATGGAACCACTTAAGATTTCTTTCAAATTATACTCTTCCATGCGAAAATAAGGCTCCCGTGGTTAACGATACATGGTTATGTTCTCTCTGTTTAATAATGGTTTTATTTCAATTTCACCGCGTGCCTCGCGCCACGTGGATCGTGACGGATGGCAACGTTGCGCACGCGACACAACATTCTTCAGCCGGATTTGTATTGCTGGTGGTAGCAGTAGTAGTAGTAGGTTGAATTTCAATGTTCTGTTACTTCTGATGGTTTACTAGCAAAGGGTGTATGCAAAAAGGGATCCCGGGAGAGCGACGACATCGTTGCACCAAACATCAGCGCGCACTCTCTCTCTCTCCCTCTCCCGGTTCGCTTGGATGCCTTAGATGTGGCCGGCAAAGGTGCCCTCCTCGCGCTGGCTGTCCCACTTCTCAACCCACGAGTTGGGGCACATCGACGAGAAGACGTTCTTGAAGTACTTGCATACCTGGTCGCCCTCGCCCTTGACCTTCTCGCAGCGGTGGAAATCCAGATAGCTCTGGTAGCAGTGCTTGGTCTGGTTCTGGTTGGGGAAGCGGGGATCGAATGGGGCCGTCTTCGGTTCGTACGCCATCTTCTCGCTGGTTGTTGGTCTCGGTCGGTAGGACACACGCGAAAAAGCACTAAATTCCAGAGAAAATATCGTCAGCTAAATTTTGGGTTTAGTGTGTGTGTGAGTGCTTGTTGTGCAAACACCCACCACACCCCCACGGAAAGATCCCGGGGGTTTCAGATGGGGACTTAAATTAATGTTGACCAGTCCGTCCGTGTGCGCTCTATTTCCTATCCACAAATTACGGATTTTCCCCCTGCTTTTCTGTACCCACTCTGCTACTAAATGACCATTAATTGCAGACGTATTTCCCGCTACGCATGGTAAAAATCTGGTTTATAAGAATCCCACACAGCAAACTTGAAATAGAAAAGGGTGAAAATGAAGATTCACCGACACTGATAACTTATTATGTACACAATATGCCGGGGTTATGGGTCCATCAAACCGTTTCCAGTACAGAAAAGGTATAAAATGTCCTGCCAAATCCCAATAAATCACACTTGGCACCCACAAAAAAATAGGGTGGCATGTGAAAGATTCTCATTTATCCCTTCCGGTACACTCATCACACAAAAAAGGTTAGTTTTATAAATAAAAAATACAATTTCCTTTCCAACGGGGAAATAAGGGTGGAAAGGAACGGAAACTGAATACGCTCCCTCTCTCTCTCTCTCTCTATCTCCCATTTATCCAATTATTTGACCAATGGTCGCGTCTTGGAGTCCGCATCACACGAAGCACTCTTGTACTTCTTCACCTCCTGCAGGTAAAGAGTCCACGCGTCGTTTGGCGCATCCGCGGCGGACTCCTCGATCGGCCGCACCTTCTTCACCATTCCGGTTTTAAGAATCTTGCCACCCCGCCGCCGCCCGAAGACGGGAAGCGGAGGCGGCGGTGGTTCCTTCTCAATCGTCGACGGTTTCACGATCTGCGGTGGAACGACCGCGGCCGCGGCCGCAACGGTTGGGAGCAGTTTGAACGACCCGACGGCCGCCGGTTGCTGACCTAGCAGCGGCATCCTTGGTAGGGCGGCAGCGGTTGGAACCACCATCATCGGTTTCGCTGGGGTGGGATTGGCTGCCGGAATGCCGGTTGACAGGTGATGATGTGGGTGGGGCATTGCTGCCATTGCTGTGGTGGCGCCACCGCTACTACCAGGGACGGCACTTTGCTGTTGCTGGAGCTTTTTAAACATCTCCAAAAATGAACCATCGTTCGCGAAACCGGTCACGGTAACGGGGGCGGGCACGTCACGCTGCGGTTTCGAGGGCGGCGGGTAGAGCTTTCCCTCGGCGGCGAGATGTTGCTGCAGCTTTTCCTGCATTTTGCGCTGAAACTCGATGCGCTCTTCCTCGGTTTGAATCTCCGGCACGTATTCGACCGGCTGGCCGGGATCGATTTGCGGCATAAAGCTTGACGAGTGCTGCTTTTCGTACTGTCCGGAATGTGTACCAGCACCAGTGCTACTACTTGCAGTCGGTCTACGTTCACCAACAACTCTGCCGGAGGGTTTGGAATCATCCTGACTGTCGTCTCCATTGCTGGACGCACCTGCGCTTTGTTGTTGCTGCTGCTGCTGCTGTCGCTTTAATGCTTCCTTCATATCATGCTGTCTGCGCAGGTTTGCCAGCTCCTGCTCAATTTCCGCCGACAGACGGTCCTGCGCTGTCCGCTCCGGTCGAGAGCTGGGACCATCGCGCGAGCTACGATCATCCCGATGCGAACGATTACGTTCACGGTCACGCTCACGATCACGGTCCCGCGAGCGCGATTCTTTCGACCGCGACCGACTGCGGCTGCTTCGCCTATCGCGCCGATACTGATCATCCCGATGGTCCCGGTGATGGTCCCGATACCGGCCACCGTACTCGCGATCGCGGTTCCGATCGCGATGATAGTCCCGGTCGCGGTGGCTTCGCTCCCGGTCCCGGTCCCGGTCGCGATCGCGGTCTCGATCACGGTTCGATCGATGCGAGTAATCGTCCTCGTACCGGCTGCTCGTGGTGCGACTCGAGCTCGAGGAATAGTGGCTACTACGCTCACGATCGCCTTCGCGGCTGGACTGCTTCTGCGTGGGCTGATGATGTTGGTCCGCCTGTTGGCCTTGACCGTTGTCGTCGCCGCCTCGTGGGGCAGTTTCTTCCTCCTCCTCCAGCATCATGAAGAGTTTGGGGGGAGCAGACGGAAGCCTGGAAGAGTAGCGTACACTACCGATAAGCGCCAGTTACAGAATGGAAAGTGTAAGCGATCGCGATCGCGATTTCGCTCGCTTCAACTCTCCCTAGACCGCGCTCTGGGCACGCCCAGAGAGGGTATTAGGGAAAGCCGTTCCTGCACATTTCAAAACCGATGCAGTCCAACTCTCTAGATTTGCCTTCCCGGCAACACTGGTTTTCCCGTGGGAGAATAGTGTGGAGGCAAGCATGGTGAGGCAGAATCTAGAGAGTGATTGCAGTTTTTTTGTTTTGTTTTGTTGCCCTTAACTGGCTTGATATGCGCCTCACACAAACGCGTGCGTTTTTGGAACAGGATTTCGATTTACTTTACCGTCAAATACAGTGTGTGAGCGTGAGTGGTGCATATAATGTAATTGTTGTTTTTTTTTCTACAGTTAGATAGTAGGATAGATGTAGGATTTTAAAGGTATTTAAAAACTACATTACTCTTTGCCTGTGTGCGCGCTTGTCGGTTCGGTGCGTCCGGCTTTGCTAGCGCCCAAATTTGCTGTACCCGCCGGGCTGAAGAGGAGGAGCCGCCTTTGGTTGCTGCGATCGGCTGGGCGTGCTGGATGCGCGCAAGGAGAGTGTGCACTCCCGGCGCCTCTCCTAATCTCTCTGTCTCGCTCTCTGTATTTCTGTCTCGCACCCCTATCTCTCTGTCTGTGTGTACGGCTCACGTGCTTTATTAGACAGGTTGGCCTGAAAAATATTTACTGAGACGTGAATTTTTCTTCGAATATGGTTAAGAAAACAGCAAATAATTACTCTCGGGATTTTCAGAGCTAGAGTCGTAGAACATTAGGGAGTTTGGCCGAGCGCGCTGCATTTGCACTCTATATGCAACTGTACGGGAGGGATGGAAAGGGTCCTTTCGTTTGAACGGGCGGCCGGACCCTTCCTTCCACCCGGAACATTGTGTCTTGCACTCCCTCACTCTCTCTCCAACAGTATAATCCGTATGCATTCCAGTGCGTGAAAGCGCGAGCTCGCGCGGATTGGGGAGCAACTCTTGGACCCCCCAAAAGGGACATTCGTTACTTGAGAGCACACCGCGGAACAGGTAGACACCGTAAACCGTTTTGAGAGGAGCGATGTTTTCGACGTTGGTTGACTCTTCCGTGGAACGCCGGGATGGCCGTTATCATCTCCGCCATTGCTATCCTAAATATTTGCTTTTTTAAAGCATTCATGCACCGTGCATGGAAGCTGTAATGTTTTTTCCCCTTCCCATTTGCCAAAAATTGACCCCAAAGCCTGGAGGTGGTGTGGAATCGGTTTCATCGCCGCACCCCCTTTGCCAACCCTTTTTATCGCCCCGTGCAGAAAGTTTTGATCGGGTTGGCACTGCGCTCAAGGTAACTTACATAATCATAGCAACAAACTGAATCATTTTCACTGATTAAGGTATTCAGGATTATGGATCCATAATGGTGATGGCGTATCAATTATTGATCCCTTGGTACTTGCAACAGTGCACACAAGGTCATTTCCGGACCTTCCTTACATTTGGCCACAAATTATGTAATTTTTCTGTCCATCATTCCCTCAGCAGGAAAGCCCAGGGCCGAGACAGCAAGGGCTAGCTGTCAAATTGGGATACGAAGGCGGGGGAGAGCTGGGTCACACGGACAGACTTTTTCCGCAATCTGCACAGTTAGCACAATTTTACGTTGCCCCTCCCGGACCACAACTACTCGTACCGGGGCAGCACTGCTCCCTTCCCCCCACCACCATCCACCAAGTAGTACGTAAGAACTCGTTTCCCACCATGTTCGATTTCACACCACCACCGCCACACACCGCTCATCGTCCCGCATGAACTTTTTTCCTAAATCGCCCCCGATTATCCTCTTGTTCCTGTTTCTATCCCAAAAATGAAGAAAATAGTGCACACACACACGGACAGCTGCTCGTTTTTTGCAGCACGGTCAGAAAGAATTGAGCGTAGCAATTACCTGAGGCAAAAAGTGGGGGAAAAACCACCGGGCGCTTTTCTTTCGCTTCGACGATGCGGGCACAACTTCTCGCTTGGAACGAGTTGCGATTTGCTCAGACACGGATGACGGCTGAAAAAATGTCTCGCGCAGATTTCCAATATGGCGGCTCGATGCGAACCAAGGTATGCGATGGGTAAGGTGGCGCGAGAAACTGTATCGATCCTGCTCACACAATCGATTTGACAGCAACCGGGTGGAATTGTTTATTTTCACAAAATAAGTCAAATTTCATTATTTTCCTCTTACTTTTTATGGAAAATCAGTCATAAATAAATTAAAATATTTTTGAATGTCTTATTTCCATCAACAGCTTTGTTTTGTCTTGCCAAAACGCCGTGTGTTTCAATCTATTAATCTTGTTGGAAGACAATTTTTGGACAATTGCACTACAAATTATACTCATGTCTAATGTGAACTTCAAAACCACTAAAACGAGTAGATTTAAAATAATCAAATAATTTTAAAAGCAATAAACAAGGTTTTTTGAAAAATATCTGAACGGACCACGACTTTTCTTATCTATTCACCTTATGCCATTGCAACGATATTATCTTGAAAACGGATCGTTTTACACAATTTTCTTGCTCTCGCACTGATCGTTTGCCGTTCAATTTCAATTCAATTCTCAACTTTGCTATCGGTTCTTCAACGCTTTTACATCGGGTACTGTGGACATTCGCTACCGGCGTAGATTTGTGCTGTGCTTTGGCAGTTGTTTATGTGAAATTGAAACTAAAATTGCGTGTATTGAATTGTGAATTGTGAATTGTTATTATTTGTGGTAAGCTCGTGTGAAATGTGAAATTTGCATGAGAATGCTTCCGCTTGTTATCTAGTTGGTGAATCGCGAAAGAGCGTTAAGTTCTTTAAAAGACGCTGTGTACCAACTGTGGCTGGTTACATTCGTTTATTTTATTTGTGATTCATTGAAACTAAAATACTCTACCGTTTGCTGTTCGAAAATGCGAATTGTGTGTGTTTGCGCTTCGAGCCATACAGGGTTTCCCACGATTTATTGGTTGGTTCTCATCAATTTTTGGTGGGTTCCCATATTTTTTTGGTGCGTTCCCACGATTTTTTGGTCGTTTCCCAGAATTTTTTGGTCCAATTGTATTGATATCCAATCGGAAAATACCAATAAATTATGGGAACGAACCAAAAATCTATGGGATACGACCAAAAAATCGTGGGAACACACCAAAAAATCATGGGAACTGACCAATAAATCGTGGGAAACCCTGTAAAATGGCCACAGTCTAGCAGCTTCATGGCAAACAAAGCGGCGGTTGCTTGATGTTTCTCCTCTCTCGGTTTTGTTTTCAGGTCAATGCACCGTCATAATATAAACGTGTGGACAGATAGGTTGCTGTGAGGGATTGCCACACGACATTTCGACCCATCACCGGTGGCCGGCACTAAAGTAAACCATGTCTGATAATGTGAAGGTTTCGATCAAGGTACGGCCGCTCATCAAAAGGGAGCGGGAAAACAAACTTGTATCACAATGGCGCATCCGGGATAATATAATCGCAACGATCGATGGCAATGGCGATCCGTTTGTATTCGGTAAGCCATTTTCCGTTCACAAGAATGACGTTGTTTCGGTGCCGTTTTTTCATCCTCTTTTCCCCTTTCCCAAACCTCTCCGCACAGATCATATTTTCGATGAAACGGTCCCCACCCGCCAGCTTTTCGACACCGTGTGCCGGCCCGTGATACTGTCCGCGCTGAACGGTATCAACGGGACGATATTTGCGTACGGCCAAACATCGTCCGGCAAAACGTACACCATGATCGGGAACGATCGGGAACCGGGTGTGGTGCCGCTGACGGCGCGGGAAATTTTCGAGCAGATCAAAAAGATCAAGGAGCGCCAGTTTCTGATCCGCGTCGGGTTTATCGAGATTTACAACGAGAAGATACACGATCTGCTCAACACGGCCAACACGAACCTGAAGATAGTGGAAAACCAGTGCGGCGACGTGTCGGTCAACTCGAAGGAATGCATCACGAACTGTGCGGAACAGATCATCCAGCACGTGGACGACGGCAACAAGGCGCGCAAGATCGGCGAAACGAACATGAACGAACGGTCCAGCCGATCGCACACCATCTTCCGCATTACGATCGAATCGCGTGTCATCGGGCCGGCCAACGGCGTTGACGGCGGCACGGACAATGAGGCGGTTCAGATCGGCATCTTGAATTTGGTCGATTTGGCCGGCAGCGAGCGGGCGGATCAAACCGGCGCGACAGGCTCTCGGTTTAAGGAGGGCGTGTGCATCAACAAAAGCCTCCTGTCGCTCAGCTGCGTGATACAGAAGCTGAGCGAAAACTCGGACAAACAGTTCATCAACTATCGCGACTCGAAGCTGACGCGAATACTGCAAGCGTCGCTCGGTGGCAATGCGGTCACGTCGATGATCTGCAACATAACGCCCGCGGTGGTGGACGAAACGTACTACACGCTGAGCTTTGCGATGCGCGCCAAAAACATCCGTAACAAGCCGAAAGTGAACGAGATCCTGACCGACGCCGCCATGATGAAGCGGCTCGAGCGGGAAATCAAGCGCCTGCAGAGTGAGCTCCGCTCGGAGCAGAACAAAAACAGCAAAATCAAAACGATGGAGCTGCAGAACGCGATCACGCTGCGCACGAATCAGTTCATCAACTCGAACCAGGCGCAGCTGTCGCTGGCGGACAATGCCCGGCGCCGCACCTGGTGCCCATCGACGACGGAGATACCACGGCTAGCCCCTGGTCACCGTCCAACGCCGGATTTGATGGGTGAAGGCGGTCGAACGCTGATGGGACCACCTCCTGCGATGACGAACGGTGGCCAGTACCTCGTGACCATGAACGGGGCGACACCCCAGATAGCGATCCGTTCGATGTCGGCCGACGAGGACTACGTGGCGGCGACGTCGGGCGATATTCGTGCGAGCGATGGGTTTGCCGCCACGCTCGCCCTCATCGGGGAGGACGAGCCGAACATTCAGTACCGCGAGCTGCTGGACCATCAGGATCTGCTGGCACGGCGGGTACGCTCGACCTCGCCGAACGGTTTGCTCAATCCGTTCTCGGCCTATGGCGATGAGTTTGTGCCGGGCGAGCAGATTAGCTTCGGGTCCGCCTCCGTATCGCCCCTGTCGACGATGGAGCGGGAGCTGCACACGCCGAAAAGCTTGCGGAGAACGCGCCGCTCATCGACCGGTGATTCACCGCCACAGTTTAACTTCGAGCAGCGGTAAGTCTTGCCCCGATCCCGCGGCACACGCGGGTTGCGATGACCTCGACCTAGCGAAGGGCACATATTTCATTACGCGCAGTTGCTGTTGCGCCAAGAGAAATCGTGCTGTTTTATTACGGGCGCAAGGGAACAAAAATCAATGGGAAATTTGTTTATTTTAGGGAAAGCAAAGACAGGCCCGATGTAAATCTCGGCAAACCGTCATCAAACATCATCTGCCTGGGTGGGGCTCATATTGTGCGCACACCGTCTTGTAGCGACGTGTCGTGTGGCTTGAAATAGATCCAGTGTTTAAAATAATATCCCTAACCGTTTGTTAACCGCATCGCCCCAAGCCACCACGATCGGTCGGCCGGTACGCGTGTTTGGCTGTGAGCAATTCTGGCCAACCCGGTACAGTAGAGTGCGTTAGTACGTACGCGGCGTACATGGCCTCGCGGTATGGAGAAATGGTTTACGCGTCTCTAAAAATACGCCACACCACTACGCGTCCGACACAATTTCCTCAACGCCATGCTGTTTATTTGCTAAGAATCAACTGAACGCAGTAGGTTTGAGGGATTAGAACCGTTGGTTTTTTGTGATGTATTTTCCAAAACAAGTCACGAGACGATGGAACTAATTTTAGCTAGCTGCGTATCGAAGACGACGCGTTAAACGCACTGCAATTTAATTAGCTTGGTGCAGCAGTGCCTTTCATTTGTATTCAGTTGTGTAGGCTTATCTTAAGAATTAATTAATCTGCGTCATTCGTAATGGCCGGGCATTGGGCCATTGCGTGAACGTTTCCAATTGCAAGTTGCACTATTGCATTTCTCATCTTTCCCGTACTAGGTGAGAAAGAGCGAGAGAGAAAGGGCATTACACTCACCTCGTCAATCTCTTTCTCTCTCTCTCTCTCGCTGCATTTCGATCCTCAGTGGCAGTGAGATGTGCGCGCGCGATCCGTTAGCAACGCGGAGACGAATAAACAGTATCGCGCGGGGCAGAGCAAGCGGCGAACGCGATTTCCACTCTCAGCGTGCGGCGCGTGCAACCCCCTAAAGGTGGAGAGGGTGGTAGATCGAGAAAGGGATCTTTTGTTTATTTTGAGAGGGACATACGCGAAGAGCAAGAAGGTCGTGCCGCGCAGTAGGTGTGTGTGTGTGCTTGCATCGTTTCGGAGCACACAACAATCCGTGAAGTGTTGCTGTCTTGTCGCTGTCGGGGTGCAGATGGTGAGTTTAGTGGTGATTTATTCGTAATCGAATGCCGAATATGCCACACCAGGCACGAGGCGAAGTGGGTTCCATGGAAAGGTTTCTTACGAATTACTTGGAAGAGAATTTCTAATTAGAAATATCTTTCTTTTGGGGTGATATTCCAATGAAAAACGATAACACATCAACACGAAGAGGCACTATTATCGCGAGCGGCGGCTGTGATCTATTATCGACACCCGTCCACCCACGCACAGTACACTGGTGCAGCAGTGTCGTCACGATAGATAAAAGAAAAGGTGATTTATTAGGTTTCGCGCTCTCTCGTTCTCTCTCTCTACTACGACACGTTGCGTCTTTTGCAGTCGCCCTGCTGCCCAATCGCAACCACGTCCCAAGACGTTAGACACCGACTCCGACGTAGAAGAATGCGGAATGCGTTGACACAAACATTCACAAACGGAATCGCACTCAAACACGTTCACGGGGAGAGGTCCAGTTTTTTGCCCGTTCTCGGGCGTATATGGGAGCAGTTTGTTGTTGATGTACCTGTGGAGTGGAACGATTAATTTTCGGACCTTCGGGAGGCAACATTCTGCGGTGCGTGTTCATAAAAAAGTGATCTGTAAGCACGAACGGACGATAGATGTCTCATGTGTTTATTGTTTATTTCTCTTCCGCGTTTTAAAGAGAGGGAGAGACCGACCTATTCATTTCGATCGTGAAGTGACTGTTTCGTTACATCACGGCGGCATGTCTTAGGGGTCAACGGTCGGCAATGTCCCGTAAATCCCATCTGCTCCATCCCATCAATCCAACAGTTTCCGCTTGTGTAACCTTCATTGAATTAATATTTCGCTGCTGTGTTGTATTCAAACCGTGTTATTTTATTTTATTTTATTTTTTTCCTCTTCCAGGTGCCGGGAGCTGGAACAGGAACTGCTCGAGCTTCAGGAGTTCACCAAGCTAGAAAACTCGGTCGAAACGCAACACCTGAAGAAGGAGCTTGACAAGCGTACGGTCGAGCTGTTGGAACTGAAACACGATCTCGAAAAGAAGGAGCAGCGGTTGGAACAGCTAGAGGAACGGTAAATATCATTTGCATAGCTTTATGGGGTACAGAATACTGTTCGAGCCAGATCGAAGCAAAGATTGTCCCCATGATTTGATTGTTGATTGTATTTGTTACGCCTCAAAACATATCAACAACAGTCGCCTGTCTTCTCCTCCCCACGTAATGCTTCATTTGCTTTGCACACCCCTTTTCCCTCCTCCTGCACTTTGCTCACGAACCACCGGCGGGGTGTTGCAGTAGTCGATGCTCAGCGGTTTTAATTCTTTTTCGATTGCTAAACTGATAATGAACCGTGCCAATTGAATGCAAGGTGATCAGAGAGTGGCAAGGTACACCACTGAGTGGAGGTGATAATTGGTCGTATCGATGTGATTGGATTGAATATTCTAACCCTCACGTACAACGTTAATATTTGCCTAAAACAGAACAATGTTAAAAAGTGTGCTTTTCGTGTTTTAATTATTTTTTTATTAATTTATGATTTTTATTGTTTGCTTTTAATCATATTTTGAGAATCATACAAGCATGTGAAACGCAATTTTGAGTTGACAAATGAAGCAAATCGATCTAAAATTGTCCATATAAATAAACCAACAACGCAACATGTGCAATGAAATGGAACGCTTTATTGTGCGTGCGTGTGCAGTGATTGCCTTTCTTCTAACAGCCAATGCCCCTATTTGTTCACGTGCCTTCCAGATGCGCCCAGCTAGAGATTGAACTGAAGGGCCAAATGGCAACGGTGAGCAAGGCGGAAAACGATCTCGCCCTGGCGGTCAAGGAGCGCCAGGCAGCGGTACGGGAGGCGGAACTGCACCGGAACCAGCACACCGGCATCGAGTTCGAGTACGAGCGCTACCGGCAGCGGTCGGAGGCTCGCGAGAAAGAGCTGATCGAATCGCTGCAGGAAGCGCGCAACCAAGGCGCAACATCCAACGGCGGCGATAGTTTCAAACTGGACCAAAAGCGCGAAGAAATGAAACGTTTGGAGATGGTAAGTGTTGTGCAATGTTGGGAGTTTTGCAATGTCTAATTCTGTGTTTTTGTTTTGTGTTTTAGCAAAATTATGAATTTACGCTACAGCTGGAGGAATGTAACAAGCAGCTCGAGCAGCTAAAATCCTCCAACCTCGAGCAGCACCGGAAGTTGGAGAATGTAAAGCAGGCTGTTTTGCAGCATTACCAAACATTTTCCGGTGACTTTGCCCAGTCCGCGCTGGTAAGCTCGTTGCGCAAGCTGTTGGTGCTGTCGCCAGATGACGGAGAGCAGGAACATGCAGCTCAATCGAATGGCTTCAACAACACAACGATGGGACAATCCATTCTCGATGGAAACGGAAACGCTACCATGCTCGACGGCAATGCGACCATGCTGGGGGAGGAAAAAACCATCCAGGAGTTGGTAAAAATTGTCGAGCAGCTGGAAGAAACCATTCGCGCGCTGGAGCAGGAAAAGCGTGCCCTGCAGGAAGCGAGCGATGTGCAGCTGGCTGAGCTGAAATCGAAGCTAGACGGTGGGCAAACGTCCATCGAGCGGTTGGAGAAGGAGATTGCCCAGTGGAGGGAAAAGTTTGCGGCACAAACGACCGAGTACGATGAGCTGTCGACGCAGCTGATGGACCAGATGCAGGACAATGAAGACCTTCGCAAGCAGTTCGAAGAGGCGAAGCAGTGCCAGGCGGCACTGGCGAATGAAAAGGACGTCCAGCGGCGGGAAGAGCTTGAGCGTGAAATGGGACCGTTGCGTGAATCGCTCGCAAAAGCAAACGCCGAACGAGAAGCACTGCAGCGTGTGTGTGATTCGCTGCGTGAAGAGGTTAGCGCGCTTAAAGCTTCCATAGAGAGTCATGCTGCTCAGGTGGAGATGATCGTTGCCGAGAAGGAAAAGCTGTCCGTGGAGCGAGATGAAGTGATGATTCATCTGGAAGAGGCCATAACGAAGCAGAAGGAGACGATGAAGGAGCTAGAAACCGTTCAGGCGGCAACACAAGCGGAAGTAGCGACAGTAAATGAAGAAATCGACCGATTGAAACAAGAAATTGTACAGCTAGAAACGTCGATCGGTGAACAGCGTGCGGAAAAGGAGCTGCTCGCTACAGAAAATAGTCGACTTTCGGCACAGTTGGTCCAGTTGCAAAAGGAGCAACAGCTAGCGGGCGCAGCGAGTGATCAAAAGGCGCAAGAAGATTTGCAACGATTGCAGCAGCTGAAGGATGAAGCCGACGGGCGTGTTGTGCAGCTCGAGATAGAGCTTGAAGTGTTTAAAAACAAGCTGGACGCTGCAGAGAGCGAACAAAACGAACGGTTACAACAGTGGGAAGCGGAAAAGCAGGGCTTAGTGAAGGAGATCAGCGAGATGCAGCTGAGAATGGAAGAGCTGCAAGCTTCCCTGCACCAGTTGCGAGAGGAAAAGAACAGTCAGACCAATTTGGTGCAAATTCAAACGGAAAAGGAATCCACCCTACAGGAGCAACTGGCCGTTTTGCGTCAGAAGCAAGCATCGGAGGAAGCACGCATCCACGAACTGCAACAGAAGGTGTGTGATTATGAAGGAGAAATTGCAACACTGACTGAACGTGAGGCGAAACAAGGCGAATCTTTCGAAAGCTCGCTAAAACAGGTGCAGGAGGAATTGGATTGCGCAAGGAAAGCTCTCGCACAACTAACGGAGGAGAAGGACGCCATTGCGGCCGAGGAAGCAAAGGTTCGGGAAGAGCTGCTAAAAGCTGCACAAACCGTTGCTGAGCTTCAAAAACGCATTGAAGAGGTGGAGCAGGAGCTGGAATGCTCTCGATCGGAACTGTCTGCGATTGCTGGAAAGCAAAAGGAAGAACAGCAAAGCCATGAACAGGCTCGCAAGGAGATAGAAAAGCAGCTAGAAATGGCAAACACTGCGCTAGCCAAGATAAAAGAAGACAATAGTGAACTGTTAAAACGACAGCACGGAGATCGCGAAGATCAGGCGCAATGTGTGCAAGCGTTGACGAAATGCAAGGAAACTCTGGAACAACGATTAGCAGAAAAGGAAGCGGAGCTTGCAACAATCACGTCCGATCTGGAGACGGCACGAGCAAAGTGTGTAACCTTGGCAGAAGAGCAAAAGACTGAGCACGAATCGTACAACAGCGCGCGGCAGCAGCTCGACCAGGAGATAGAACTGCTGAAGCAAATGGTGGAACAAGTAAGCGCCGACAAGGCCACCGTCGAGCGAGAACATTCCGAGTGCCATTCCCGACAGCAGGCGCTTCAAGGTCAGCTGGAGGAGCGCGAGGTGGAAATGCTGCGCTACATAACCGAGCTGGATGCGCTCCGCGCGGAGCAGATCCGGCTGGTGGAGCAGCAGAACGGGGTAAAGCGCGAGCTGGAAGCGAAGGTTGCCGCACTACAGCACGAGCTCGATTCACTGCAGGGAAACGTGAGTCAGCTGATGAACGAAAACGAGGCACTGCTTAGGGAGCAGCTGGAAGGGGAAAAGAGCCAGCAGGAACGGACCAGCGCCGATGCGGAGGAGCTGCTCAAGCTGCGCTCCTGTCGCGACGAGTCGGAACGGCTGGTGACACAGCTGGAGCGCGATCTTGCCACCGTGCGGGCCGAGCTGGAGAGGGTACGGACGGAGCTGCTGGAGGAGAAACGCCGACGGGACGAGATTGAGCAGACCGACAGGGAACGGTCGGAGGCGGTGAAAGAGGAAACGGAACGATTGCGCCACGCTATCACCGCCCTGGAGGATGAGAAGCAACGGTTGCAGGAAGCAACGGACAGGCTGCGCGTGGAGCTGACGGAGAAAGAGCGCCACACGGCCGAACTGGAAGCGGTCCAGCAGCAAAAGGAAAGCGCACTGGACGAGATGCGCAAGGAGAATAGCGATCTTACGATCGCGGTGCAGGAACTTTCCGCCAAGATTGTTAATCTGGAGGAGCAGGTCGATAGTAATGAAGCATCGCAGCGGAAAACGATCGACACGCTTGTGCAGGAGCGGCAGGAGCAAGATGCTGCACTGGCTGCACTGAAACAGGCGCTCACGGTGGCGGAGGCGAAGCTGACGGACGTGGAAAAGCAACACGACCAGGTACGGGATGAGCTGCGCGAGACGAAAGCAGCGCTGGAGGAGAGTCTAGCGGCACGGTTGCGTCTCGAGGCGGACATTGAAGAATCGTCCAGCGTACGGGACGTGCTGGAGCGCGAGCTGCGCGATCTGAAGAGCGATCTCGAGAGCCTCGATCACAAGCTAGCGAACGAACGGTACGAACAGGAGCGTGCCGTATCCGCCGGACTGCGCCGCGAGCTGGACGAGAAGCGCAAGGAGCTGGAAAGCTTCATGGCCACCGGTCGGCCGTCGCTCGGCGATGGGCGGGTGGTGCAGGCGCTGCGGCGTGAAAACGAGGATCTGCTCAAGCAGCTGAATGAGGTGCGCCAGCTGGACGGACTGCGGGCCCGGCAGCTGCAGGAACGGGTCGATGAGCTGGAGCGGCTGGAGGGTGAAATTGCGAAGCTGCGCGACGAAATGTCCAGCATGCGGCACGAGTCGAGCTTCAACGAGAAGGTGGAGGAAATATGCCACCTCCAGAAGCAGGTGCAGGACGCGGAGAAGGTGCGGGAGGAAACGGTGCACCAGAAACGGTCGCTCGAGCGGGCGTTCGATCAGCTGCGGTTCAAGCACCAGTCACTGGCGAAGGAGGTGGACGAGCTGCGCAAAACGACGGACAAGGAGCGCAAGAACCGCCGCCAGAGCACGCATGACGATCGGCGGGGGCTGCTGTTTAACAGCAAGGAAGTGTCCACCATGACGGATCCTACCTGTGAGTGCTTGTATCTTATTTTTTGTGTTGGAACTTTCCACTAATCGATTGTTTCTTTGCTTTCTTACACTCCAAAAACTGTAGCTGCTGACTGTGCCTGCTCGGAGATGAACGAAAAGATCAAGGAAATGCGCAACAAGCTTACGCTCAAGGACTGTCAGCTCAACACGCAGAAGCTGCTATCGTCCGCCAATCCGCTCAAGAATGAAATCGCGGAAATGCGCCGCAAACTGGAGGAGCAGCACCGCGAAAAGTCACAGATCGAGCAGGAACTGCGCGAAGTGCTTGAGCAGCTAGATCAGGAGCGCAAAGATCGCAAACGCCACTGTACCCAGTGTATGCGGCACAGCCGGCAGCAGAATGCGCGCTGCGATAAGGCGGTCCAGGCGTACCAGCCGACCACCGACAGTCCCAGCACGACGACGGCCGTATCCGTGTCGATTGTGTCCACCGGCAGGAATACTTCGGTGGCGGTGGGCGCTGGTGACGCAACAGGCAGCGCGGAGCTGACGGCACTGCAGAAACGCTGCGAGGAGCAGCAGGAGCAGTACGAGCGGCTGAACGAAAAGTACCAAACGATGAAGCACCTGTGCCGGATACGGAATGACAAGATCAGCAGCCTGAGTGCGGGACTCGCTGAGAAGGAGAACGAAAGCACGAACGTGAACCGTACCGTGCAGGTGAGAGAGAGTATTTCACTTGTAATGTGTTTATATGTTTTAATGTATGTTTTTTTAATGCTTTTGGCGGCCCTAGAATGAATGTATTCAGCTTAAACAACAGCTGAAGGAGGCTGAAAATCGGTACGCCCAGATCTACCACCATGCCGTGCAAATGAGGGGAAAATCGGCCAACAAAGCGGACGTCGGTTTGCAGACGGATAATGACGTAAGTAATACTTGCAGGGGAAGGAACAGAATGTTAATACCCCCCCCCCTCCCCCTTTCTACCGTGTCCCTTTTTAGGCTACCCGTGAGGAAGCGGAAATGTATCGCGTCAAGTACGAACGCTACAAAGCACTGGCGGCTCGACTGATAGACGAAGCTAAAGCAGCCAAAATGAATGGCCAATGGACAGCTGGTGGAGGAGGGGTTTAGTGTCTCCGTTTTCTTGTCTTTTTCACTCATTCCCTTATCCCAAGGAAGGAATGATGGTGGCCAACCTGGAAGACGCCGCATCCCTTTTTAATAGTGTTAGTTTGTCTAGTCCCATCCCGTATAGAAGGTAAATTGGCGAGAAAGTCTTCGCGCTACACACATTCAATGTGCAACGGAGCAACACACACACCCACACACTCTGCAATGTGGAGTCGTTTTCGTTGCTTAACTACACTTAAGCAAACCGTCCGCGCCTCCGTGAACCTCGGAACATCCCGTACCGTTGCATTTCCTTTAACCCGCCTGTAGGTATTGTCCGTTTGTTGTTTAGCGTTTAAGCTAGTTTTGTAGTAAACTTAGTACGTTCTTTCTTTCTTTGCGCCTATTGCTGTTAATCGGTCACACTTACATATTTTGTAGTAATGTTCCACCGTTAAAGGGCATGAACATGTAAATATGAACCTGGTGTTGTTCGGCGTTCATACATCAAGTGTATATTCAGCTATTCGTTATGTTCCGTACTTAGTGCTGTCTTGTTGAACGCAATATTAACAGCGCTGTAGAACGTATTGTAGAACGTATGTATTGCTTTGTTAGAAAGTGTACCCCATATTTATATTGTGTGTGCCTGTTGGTTGTACCTTAGCTTACTCGGAACGGCACGCGGTAAATATTTATTAAAGCTATCCTCGAAACTACTGAGTGAAATGTAATATCGTGAATACAAACCGCCGACCGAGCTAGCAAATCAAACAAGCAAACAAGCAAGCAATAAATCCAACAACATTCTTTTTTTTGCTATTATACATTCAAGCCCTTTCGCGACGCGTCATTCTCGGAATGTATGAAAGAAATGTGATTAGACAACTCTCTACACGAGAAGAATATTCGTTTTATCCGTAGATGGTCTTGATTTACAGACAGACACACAAAGCGTTTGGAAATGGTGACTGTGTATACAGATGCTGTTCTTCAGCTTTTTGTTTGTGTACAATGCGGTTGTGCAAACGTTGTAGGGGAACTGAACGTATCTAAGACCTTGGATTTAATGTCTAATTTTACGTATGTTGTGCAATGCTCCTGTACTGTTAGCAGGAGCTAATCGTTTATTCGCTTAATTAGGACAAAATTAATAACGCAATGCAAATACACTCCTAAAATCTTTCCATTGGATCTTTGCACGGTTTTTTTGACGAAAAAAGCGACAAAAATCCTCATTTTAAAACAACCTTCAAGCGTATTCTGCTTTGACGGTGAAGACACACACGCACACACGTATCGAAGCGATTTATTTGTACAGCCGGTTCGGCCAGAATTTGGTTCACTTGGCTGGGAAAGGGAGCTGAATGTGATCTGTTTTTTTAATCATATTTAGCTGGTCGTTTTAGTGGCCGCGCGGTTTAGTTCTGCTATTGATCGCTCCCGGCGTGGACTCGTTTGTTGCCTCTCTAACCGTCGACACATAAAGCACTAAACCATGAAGCTGGTTGCCATCATCCTGCTCGTCGTGAGTCTCATCTCTGTGGCGTTTGCGCAAACCACGCGCACCACCTGCAAGCCAATTACGCGCAAATTGCGCACCACGACGGCCGCACCATAAACTACGGATAGTGTCTTCCATCCACGTGTAAGCTGGCCAAGGCACTGATGATCGTCATTGGATGTAAGCGTTAAGTGAGTTAGGAATGAATAAAACAGAATAAGAATGCCTGGGAACGTGTACTAATTTGAGAATTGTTTCGTTTTCTTTTAAACAAAAGCAATTTATCTGTAAACTGACACCAGAAAGAAATGTTAATGGAATCAAGGGAACAGAATGTCAAAAAAACCGGCCCACAAGGCATGTCGTGTCGCCTAGCTTTTTTATCTAATAAGTAAAAATAATAAATGGGTGTGTGTGTGTATATTATATATCTAATTTCTTCTAATTTTCCGGGTTCAAATCAGTAAAAATGGTCCTGCGGTCAGATATTTAGGCAATATCCCCATTGATCTTTATGCGATAACTATTATATCAATTTGTATTAATAACTTTGCAGTTTAGTATTTAAACAACCGTATTGTTGTTCTAGTTCTAGCGATGCATAAATGCGAAACAATCGTGATCGTTTAGTGGATTTGTGGTACTTGGAGTGGTTTGTGACCGACCAAGTCTGCGTTGGACTGTTTTTACTAAACAGTGACACATTAATTAAACATTTACAAAATTAACAAGTTAACAACTTACATGTAATTGTGAAGATGGGAAAGATGTGAAGTAAGGATGGGAGTCATAGGCCGTTGTTTTTAGCGAAACCGTAAATAAGCCTCATAACTTTTAGATCCCTACAGGCAAATATGGTACGTATAGGTTACCAGGGTGCCTACCGAAGGCATCTGTCGCGCTTAACAAGTATTGTCTCGGGGTTTCGTATTCCACGCAGGACCATAGAAGATGGTCCACATCGTGGAACCCAACTCCACAGCCACACACCTTCGACATGAGTCGTGACATCATTCGGATGAACGCTCGATCCACTGCGAGTCCTTTGAACCAAGGCCGCAAGGACACAAAAGGAGAGATCGAAAACAGGTGACGTCCCAGTTCGTCCTCTTCCCACATGTTTCACCAACGAGACAAACAGAGCTGTTGTGGATGTTGTTGTGTTGAACGTTAATGTTGTGCAGTGTTCGTCGAAATAAAATGGAATATACAGTGAAATTGCTCTAAGAAGAAGTGTCTTCAAGATGAATCATTTCTTTAAGATGAACATTTTGACGGTCCCGTTATATTCCATACATTTTATGTCTCTTAAAGAAGATCTCTCTAATGCGAATATGTTTAAAGCTGCATATGCGATTTTCCAGCCAAAATTCTCTACGATGAAGTTTTGGGTTACAATTCACAAAAATATTCGTCAAAGGAAGCCATGCTTTTCCCGTGGTGTCTTGAATACTTCATTGCAACATCTTCAAGTTCCTCAATAGTTTTTACTCAATAAGAATATCTCTCTATGCTGACGGTCAACATAAAAATTGCACTGTAACAGTTTTATTACGCCTGTTTCCAACTACATTCGAATCTCGTGCTGTTTGCATCGAATCTAGAACCGCCTGTTTCGTTTGTTTGCGTTTAAAAGTTGCTTCCTTCTTTGCCGATGGCAATTCGTTTGTTTAATTAAAAAAATCTCTATAACATAGTATGTATAAACGTTTGAAATGGTAGAAATTAATTCAATTAAAATTCAAACCGCTCGGCTGAGCACGTGCTGCTGCCGTTATCCGCCGGGCAGCTAAACGTCAAACCTGTGTGTGGCTGTCAGTGGCGACCGTACCCAAAGAAAGAGACAGCACGAACCATCGCAAAAAGCGTATTGTCATTTCAGCCTATTCTGTGTGCGCGTGTGTGCTTGCGTGCGCCTGTGTGTGAGTCAGAGCAAAAACCGTGTAACACACATGAACGGGCATGACGGACGAGTTCTTTATCGTGCGATATTGTGACACCAACTGAAGACAGACGGATCGCGGAAGTGAGGCTAGTGATAGATAGAATCAAGCCACGCACCGTCCGCAAACCCGTGCGGAAGTTGGTGAAGCTTTTCGTTTATTATTTTCCGTCCGTCATCGTCCGTGTCGGGACTGTGGGCACTGTGCGTGTTTGCGTTTGTGAGTGTGCCTCTGTGTGTGTGTTTGTGTGTGTGTGTGCATGCGTGTGCGCTCCCTTCATCGAACTCTGCCCCAGCTCTCTACGACGTCGCCGTTGTGCCGTTTCATCGCAGTAGCAGCAGAAGCAGCAGCAGCTCGCGCAGAGCAATAGACACACACGGGCAGGGTGTGTGAGAGTGTGTGAGCAGCACCATTAGCCCCCACAAAACAACAACGACGACGACGACGAGCTGGTAAAATCATCCGTTCCTCATTGCGTTCCCTTTTTTTTGACACAACGTTTTGCATTTTCCATCGTTGGTGTGTTTGTGTACAGGCGTTTTCATTGTGATTTGGTGTCCAGTCTTTCGGTTTCGAAAGGGTCGCTCAGCTGAAGCGTAGGGTCTTCAGAGAAGGAAGTGGCAGTACGGCAATACGGGGAAACGGCATGTTTGCATAGGGGTGTTGCGACCAGCTGAGCTAGAGCGAGAGAGAGGTAAAGAGTGGGAGAAGAGCGAGTGGTTGAGGAGGAGTAAAGGGAAATCTTAAGCAAAAGGTAACAAAAGGTAACGACAACGGTGTCTCCGTCAAAGGCAGTTTAGCTGTTTTTGTGCTGTAACTTCAGGCCAGGCCAATCGGGAAAGGCAGCGGAAGGGTGGAAGCGAGACAGCAATTACAGTGTGTTACTACAAAGAAGAGCCCTCTCTGTGGCTGTGTGTGTGTGAGTGAGAAGAAGCAGTCGAACAGCTCCACCGAGAGACGTAATGATCTCGTGTATTGTGAGGCACAAACAACGTGAAAAATCAACCACCCAACCTCCCCCCTTCCCACACAGCGCCCTTCGTCGTCTTCTTCTTCTTCTTCTTCTTCTTCCCATTTTACACCTTGCACACTGTCAAGGTAGCAGTGAGGAAGTACAAAGCGGAGGTATCTGTGCATCCCCACCACAAACAAAGGGCCGCAACAAAAAAAGAAACAACGAACAGTGAGAAGCGAATCTTTTCGTGTCACAAAATCCGCGTGCTTCGATCATTTTGGTGTTATACACTTTGCGAGCTAGAGCGAGACAGTGAGTGTGTGTGTGTGTGAGCGAAAGAGAGAGATAGAGAGAGAGAGAGAGAGAGAGAGAGAGAGAGAGAGAGAGGTGATGTAGTATGAACAGCACACTACTAAGCACAGCAAAACACATCTTCATTCCCCTAAATAGAAACGGAAAAACAAAATCGTTCCTCAGTACTTGTTGGTGGTGGGTGAGGATGAATGAAAAAAGGTGTGGGGAGCGGGGGGCTTCGAGTGGGTTGGGAGTGAGACAACAATTTCCATTACAATTGCCTCATGGCTGCTAGCTGCCCTCCCGTGCTGCCTCCCCCTTTCATGCAGTCTCATAACCAACCCCTCTTACTCTCCTTCCCCGCCCTGTGGTAGAATTATGCTCTCTTCGAAACACACACACACACACACACACACACACACGATGCGTAGTAATAGTGGCAGCGAAATCATCGTGTCCTTCCCTGGGCCCCAATTTTCACTTCCCTCTCACCGTGCTGGCGGACCCAGTGGCCAAAGGTCACTGCATCTCTTTCACGCGTACGACCGCTGGCTAATGCGTCCCACAATTTACGCCGTCTCGACAGCGGCAGCGAATCTGCTGCTTTCTATCTTGTTTTCTACTACTTGCACAGCACACACTACTTGCGCCACCGTGCGACACAGCCAGCGACTGAATGTCTGGCTCTATCGGTTCCATCTTTGTAGGATGATACGTGTGTGTGTGTGTGTTTGTGGGGAGGTAGTTGGGGACTCACATGTGTAGCAGAGCATCCATCCTCTTGAGTTGAGCTGCAGCAGAAATCAAAGTCATTGGATAAACCCCTTTGGCAACCCGCAAGCAACCGAGCAGCGGTCACTGCGAGTCCGCCGTCTTGCTGTTGATCGTTCTCGGGAGTTCCTTCTATACTATGTACACACATACACAAACGATAAAAAACACAAAATAGCGCACCACTTGAAAAAGGGAACAGTGTCTTGTGTTTGCATTAAACGAAATTCCATAGCACACCAACGAGTTAAGCAAGTGTGATTAATTTGTGGGGTTTGTTTTGCTGTGCCCTTTTTTCCCCCTCTCACTTCCAGGAGGTTTACAGTGAGCGGCGCTACACAGTCCTGCGTACAGGCGACTGTGTTCGATTGACAGGATTATTGGCTTTTTTTACCGGCCCGCAGCACCAGCAGCAGTGTCGAAGGAAGCAGAGCCCTGGCAGTAGGTGGCACCATAGCAACGAGAAGCAGCAGCAGTAGTAGTCGTCGTCCTACAGTTTAGAAAAACGGCCGATTAAGGCACGCGCACGCACGCAATACGCACGACAGAATCGACGTAGGTGGTGCCTTCTGGTGGTGGTGTTCACTCCCTCCCCCTCCCCTTCCCCCGCGCTTGGTGTGGCTCCCCCGGAGCGTAAAGTGCGTAAGATGTCCGAAAATCGGGACGAAATTCTCGCCGACTTTCAGGTAAGTGCAAACGCCACGAGCCGCGGCTGTGGCGGTATGGAACAAAGACAGCGGGACGGAATCGTGGTGTTAAATTGGACCACCAGCACACCATTGTCTTTGTCTTTATTCTTGGTGCGCTTAAATTGTGCCACTTTCGCCCTCGGCGTGCCGAGTCAGCGTTGTTTATTTTTACCACACACACACACACACACACACACACACACACACACACACACACACACACACACACACACACACACACACACACACACTCGGGAGGGGACATCTTACCGCTTCCGCTGTGTGTGACGCATTTGGTTCTTGTGGTGTGTTACCCATTTAAATTAAATTTCCTCTGGCGTGTGCGCTTACCTTCTTCACTTCCCTCCACAGAGCATAACGGCCATCGACGATGTGGCCGAAGCGATATTTCACCTGGAAGCATCGAACTGGAATTTGATTGTAAGTAAGAGTGTCTTGCTTGACCTCCTCCCCACTGTTCGCCAATACTAACGAATCCGTCACTTTCCGCACGGCCACCACAGAACGCGATACAGCGCGTACTGCCACAGGATCCGACGGATCATCACAGCACGCCAGCCGCCGCAACCGTACCGCCGGCGTACAGTGCGAGCGAGCGGGCCGCCAGCAGCAATGGCAGCGGCGGCCCGGGTGCGGCCCACTCCTCGTCCGCACTGTTTGGCGGGGGCCGCAACATGGGCCTGTACTCCAATGACCTCAACTTCCTGGAGGAGCTGCCGGACGTGGAGGAGCAGATGACGGCGCCCTCGTCGCCGGTGAAGCCGCTTAACTTCGGCAGCAGGAGGAACGTGGGCCTTGCCAGCGGTGCCGCGTTTAACATTTCAGATGTTGGTAAGGATGCGCCCCCCGCGGACACAGCAAAATACATAAAAAGTGTAAAGGCAAAGATTTAACATCCCGTTTTTCGTGTGTGTGTTTTCTCCAGGTGCATCCTCTTCGCGATCGAGCAGCAATCACGACATCCGCGCCGGCACACTCAACTATCTCGACACGAAACCGGTCGAGCTGCTGTTCAACGTGGCGTTCAAGAACGAGCAGCATCAGATCAGCATATCGAACCACGCGACCGTCGGTGATCTGAAGGCGAAAATCTTCGACAAAACGCGCGTCCCGGTGTGCCGGCAGGCGCTGAAGGGCTGGGAACCGGGCAAGCAGCGGGAAACGGCCAACCCGAGCACGCCGCTGAAGGCGCTCAACATTGTCGGCAAGGAGGTGAACCTGAAGCTGACCGACCTTACGTCCGATGGGTTCGTGGGGGATGTCGAGTGAGTGTTTGCGTTGTTTGTGGGAAGAGGAGAGTTGAAATTCGAGCACAAAGGCTTACTGTAATGCGTTCTTATCTTACGGCCCGCAGTGTTGATGTCCATCCGGCGACGAGCCAGCAGACGTACGTGCTGCACATCAATGTGCAGCCGAGCAACCAGCTGCTACACCTCAACTTTCCCGCTCAGCAGGACATACTGTCGATCAAGAACCACGTGTACACGGTGACGGATATACCGGTGCGCCACCAGGTCTGGTCGGGATGGCCGAGCAACATCAGCAACCACACCACGCTGGCGGAGTCGGGCGTCGGCCAGGAGCACAATCTGCTGCTCAAGCGGGCCGACGAGAGTATGAACAAACCGAGCAACAACAACAACAACAACAACAACAATAACAACAACAACAGCCATCTGTTGAACGCGCTCAGCAGTGCGGGCACCAGCGCAAACAACAGCCACAGCAGCAGCAGCAGCAGCCGTCACATGATGAACTTTGGGTGGGTGTCTGTGTGGTTGTGCATATGTGCATTTTAAAAGTGTTAATATGTTAATCAACGTGGTGTGTGTGTTTGTGCTACCTTTCCACAGCGCCGACAGCTTACAGGCCATTCCAATCGACTCGGAAAGCAGCGGCGAAGAGTTTGAGGATGCGTCCGACTTCAACAACGATGACGATATCTTCACCGAAACGCCGATCATCAATCAGCAGAAGCGTTTAAGTACGTAGGGTGAATCAGTTTAATTGCATTTATTGATTTTGTTGGAGCTTTATCATTTCGGCGGTACAGTATTATGATTTTGGCATCGTTTTTATCGCATAGTCCGTAATAATTGTTATATTTTATTGGATTATGCAAAAGGGATCGAAGAAATCTCGGCTGAAATGTAGATGAGTTATGTTATGTTTCTATTTATAAATGAAATAATTAAAAAAACAAGCCATCAAACGCCTTCCGCATGATGCAATAGTGTAGAAATTTAAATCAGACAAGTCAACGCGTAAAAAGGTTGTGTTAGGAGTAAACTTGTGGGCTCGCAAGGCTTGTTGCTCGCAACAATTGATAGATTTAAGATAGGTGGTGATAAATGTAACAACTATTGTCCATCATTTCCATTCCAGTTCCGGACAATGTGGATGATGAAACGATCGGCAGCATACAGTTTGTGGAGAATTTCGCGGAGCGGTACGGCCCACAGCATCCGATGTTCTTCCAGGGCAGCCTGGAGGATGCGCTGAAGGAAGCTTGCCACCGACCGTCGGCTCGAGATGTAAGTAAAAATAGCGAAACAAATAAAAGGAATGAAATTAAAATTTGATATTAACCTCTTTTCCAATTTTCCTTCAGCGCAAACTGTTGGCGATCTATCTGCACCACGATGGAAGCGTGCTCACGAACGTGTTCTGCGGCCAGCTGCTAGCATGTGAAAGTATCATCCAGATTTTGCTGGAGCATTTCGTCCTGTACGGGTGGGACTTGTCGTTTGAAAGTAACAAAAATATGTAAGTAAATTTGCGACTACGCCGATGAAAGTTGCAGAATAATAGTAAAGCTTGCTTCCTTTTCCACCAGGTTTTTATCATCAATATCGGCCTGCGTTGGTATGACGGCCTCAATAACGGTGCGCAACATCCCGACCGATCGGTTACCGGCCATTCTTGTGATATCGAAAAATCGTAGCCAATGCGAAGTGTTTCAGGTGATCTATGGTAGGTGTGAACAAACCCATAAATCATTCCTTTGATAAAGCAGCAGCCGCACTAACGAAACACTTACAATCACCTTCCCCAATCAGGTAATGTTGGGGTGGATGATTTGCTGTCCAAGCTGATGGAAGCTTCGGACATGTACAGCGAGCAGCTGAAGATTGAGCTGCGCGAAGAGAACGAACGGTTCGCCCGGGAGCAGGTGAAGCTCGAGCAGGACGCGGCGTACCGCGAAAGCCTCGAGGCGGACCGGGCCAAGCAGGAAGCGAAGCGGCAGAAGGAGATGATGATACAGACCGAGCGGCGCCGGCTCGAGAGCGAGCGAGCGGAAAACGAAGCGAAGCGTGAGCTGATACGGGCGAAGGCCCGCAGCACGGTGCCGGACGAGCCGCAGCAGGGCAGCGGCGAAAGTATCACGAAGATCCGGGTGCGCACACCGGCCGGGGACATGCTGGAGCGCAAGTTTACCGTCGATACGCCGCTGGAGCTGCTGCTAAACTATATCACCGCCGAGGGCTATCTGATCGACGAGTTTAAAGTGATCTCAAGCTGGCCTCGCAGAGACGTACGTATTGAGAGGGGGGGGGGGGGGGGGGGGGGGGAAGGGTTGTAGTGCCGAGCAGCATGTGACAAAACTATATCTGGTATCGTTTTCCTTCTTTTAGTTAACAACACTGAACCACGAAAGCACGCTGAAGGAACTTAAGCTGTACCCGCAGGAAACGTTAATCCTCGAGGAACGATGATCACCGCATCCGTGAACCGAGCTCGTCCATCCTGCAGACAACAACGCCAGGAGAGTCAACCATGGAACAGCTTCGTTGAAGCAACCCCCCCCCTCCCCCCACCCCTGTACCGTTTGATGGCGAAACGTAGAGAGAGTGTGAGAGAGAGAACGTAAACTCTTTGTTTTTGGGATAGAAGGCCGCTTATCTAAACGCTTTCGTGACGCTTTTTTCCATCCTAACCTTTATTTTGTTTCCCATTTTTGATTAATACACCTTGGTGTCCTTTTCTGGTGTGTCCAAGATCTAAATTGATAGCTGCGTTCGTGTGTTCCGTACATATTTGGGGGAAGGATTATGGCAAAGGCGGGGCCCCCCTTGTCGGCGAAAACACAACGACGCATCATGATGGGTGAAGTGTAAGACTAAACGTGATGATGTTTCTAGAAAATGCTCCACACACGCAACATGTTTAGAATTGATTTAAAAGAGCGGTTTCTGTTTTGCTAAACTCACATGTTCGATACTCTTTTTGTCCTTTGTACCGCTGTGCTGCAGCGAGCTAATCCAAACAGCAGCTATCAACGCACTGTTCCTCCATCAGTTTTGTTCTGCTCCTTGATTACGGTTCCTTAGTAAAACTATGTATAAATATATCTGTGTGTGTGTGTGTGCGCAAACCTGTGTGAATGTAACTCTAACTCTGCACCACCACTCCCCTTTCTCCCAACTTTGTCGAGCTCTAGCGCGCGCACACACACACACACAAGTAGCACTAGGAGAGGATGGGGCAGTGGGCAACAACAGTAGGTTCATGTGTTTAACTCTCTTTAGAATTCGAATTATTCCTTTCGGTCAATCCGGCTCCCCGTACCCGTTCTCGGATGCCCCGCGCATCAATTGGATGGGTGCGAGCGCGGGAGGCTTATTTGCAGGCTCACATAATATACATATAAATACGTCAGCAGTAAGATTTGTTTACGAATTAGTTTTTTTTTGGGGGGGATGCGTGTTTTGTTTCCTGCCGCCGTGTCTTCTGTGGTGCTTGATGATTCTTCTCGCCATTCTGGTTAAGAGCAATGCGGGAAGAGTATTGTAGCTGCAGTGCGCGGAGGAAACTTTAATGCTAGAAAGGAAAATGGGGAGTGAAATGGCAACATCAGAGGGGGAAAAAACAACCACACACACGCAAGAATGCAAAAAGGGAAATAATATTGATCTGCCAAAAAAAAAGAAGACACACGATTTGTTGGATTTGTTATTTTGCTCCGAATCGAAAAATTAGATAAATTCATTGTTAATTGTTAATTTATAGAGATCATTGTTAATATGCGGGAATTTGTCCTATATTAGCTAACCTGTACTATTATATTGGTACTGGTACTGGCCGATAACTTCAGGAAAAAAGGAGAGGGTAAGTAGTATTTACTTGTTACATGAGTGTTTATCGGAATGGTCCGTTTAATTCAATTACTTTTGTGCTTTTACATTATTTACCATATAATATGTATCGACAAACAGCATATTATATTCCAAACAAAGAATATTGTATTGACCGTTTTTGCATTTTAAACACTTTTTAGTTTGCGTTTATTGCGCACCACAAATTCAGAAGTGAAAGATTTCATTTTATGCAATTAGCGAGAGTTGTACGCTTTTCCTAATCGAAGCATATGTTTCCCTGTTAAATTAAAGCTTATTTATAACCTTCATTGCTCTATCCAATAATTGGTCGTAAAAAAGACAGCAAAAAATAAGTGACTAATCATTAAGGATATTAAAACAGTTAAATTGTTATTTTTTGGTTGGTGAATATTGATGAAAATCTTCTTTTCTTTTCTATTTTTTAATTTGAGCTTAAGCTTCGGATGCGTCAAACGCATTCTCTCTACAATTTGGAGCGCGCTTCAACAAATGTTATTATTCACTGTTATTATTCACGGCCGTAGTTGGTTCGATTCCTGTTCCAACCGTCGTCGTTGGTTCTAAAACATTTGTTTAAATGATTTTATGATTTAGCTCACTTTGGTTCCTTTTTTTGTTTAAATTATTTACTTATTTTTTTACTTAACAATGGCACACAAACTGCAAATCTGCCCTTTAATTTTAAACAGATTTTTAGTACGAAATAGATCTCAATTTAGCACAAGTTACCACAACATGCTGCATTGTGGAGTCAGTACTTTTGCACCCAAAGGGGCTGAAACAACAGATCGAAGGGATGGAAACAGCAATAAGAGCATCCGTCTCTTTCTCTACAGAGCGTTCCTGTAGCATGACACCTAACTTTCCAGTGCTTAAATTGTTTAATAATTAGCTATATTCATTCTAAAATTCAGTTCATTTTCCCAGAATTGTCAAAAATTATGAATAAAGCGCAGGTTGGCTTGTTTGCGAGCACCATACGACTCGTTTCGGCGTGAAGCACACAAAACAGGTGGCGCTTTAATTACGGTGGGCACTGTAAGTAGCAAGCAGCTCGTGGGGCAGCATGACACGCATCGCAGGTGCCTGGGAGACGCACGAAACATACGGTTGTCTCGCTCTCGCTACCAGCCGGTCGGCAAGCTTTCCGAAAGAGGCAAGGGCGAACCCGCTGGGGTAGGGCGCAACCAGATCGGCGCGGGTGATGGCAGCTATACAACGGGGAAAAAACAAGCGACCACCGTCCCGAGACAAAACAGACCGGTTCCTTCCTTCTTTCTGCGACGGTGTAGTGTCCGACGGAAACACCGGAACGGCGCGGCTCGTGGAAAATAGCTCGGCAAGCACAAGTAACAATCGGCGGAAACGGTACAGAAGAAAAGAATAAAGTAAAATCCGACGGGCAGAAAAGCTCACAGACCCAAGGGTGCTCGTGCGTTCAGTTGGGCTGCTGCTGTGGAAAAACATAGGAAAAAACATAGGCGAAAACAGGAGGTGCTACAGAAAAAAAACGGGAAAACGTCCAGCAACGATAGGTAACAAGTAGGCGCAGAGTTAGGTACCGATCGAAGTAAGCAGTGTGGCACTGGTGAAAGGAAAATGTAAACAGTAAGCCCGTCCCCGACCCTCAAAACGCAGACTGTCCGGAATCTGCAATTTTCCCTGCTGGCAAGAGGGCCAACTTCTTCCAGATCGGAAAAGGCTGCTACTTGTCTTCGCTCGCGAGTGCTGCTGGAGTCGTCCTCAGCGCTGCAGCTGTGTGTGTGTGTGCGTGTTTTCTTCGCCTGCTGCGCTGTTTGCAGTATTGTTGTTTTCGTACGTGGTGCGTGCGCCCGTGTGCGTGTATGTGGAGATAGTGAGCAATAGTGTGTGCTGTGTCAAGTGCGTCAACCTGTGTGCAAAGCAGGAAGCAAAGTGCATTCGATTTCCTAGGCTGCACAGATCTCCTGCCCACCCCCGCACGGGTGTGTGTTTTTTTTGGTGCATTGTTTTCTTGTTCCTCTCGCGATAGTTTCCTTCCTGGTCGCGCTAATCACTCCATCCCGTCTTTGCCAGTGAAGGCCACAACGGGGTTTTGCCGAAAAAGGAAAGATAAAGAAAACGGGGTGTCATCATCATCAGTGTGTGTGTGTGAGTGTCTGTTTGTAGTGGAATTGTTATTGCTTCCCCGAGCGCGTTCGTCTGCTTCGATGGTGGTCTGCACAGTTTGACGTAGAGCAACGTTTCGGAAGGATACCAAGCATTTCTTAGACACAGGCCCATCAAAACATCAACGCCCGGAGGTGTCCTTTGGTACGCGCCAGCTGCTGATTGAGGACGTGTAAGTGTGTTACATTTCATTGTAGATAGAAACAAGCATGCTGATACAAGAAAAAAAAACGGGACTGCATGTAAACAACGACAAGGGAGGACGGGAACACGCAGGCCCCCGAGTCAAGATGACGTTTCACAATTGTCAATAATTGGGCAAGCAATGGTTGCTTCAATGAAGCGGATTGCAGCGGAGAATATCTCTAGACGTGTGTGGTGTGTGCTTGTATTGGATGTCCGGAGAGCAATTTTGTGTGCCATTTAAATTATGTTTCTGCTCCCTCCTGAGGAACGAGCTGCTTGAAGATGAGGACTTAATTGCTGACCATTAGTGTCCAGTAACACCCTCGAGCTGTGTACCGACGAACTGGCAGGCGCTTCGCGAAAAACTATACCGTCTCAGCCGCCGAGACAGTATGGTGGTAGAATCGAGAATGTTTTTATTGATCCTGCGAAACACACGACTCTGCTGTTTCGCTGTAGGATTCGGGAAGTTTTTTTTCACCCCCTTCAAACAGTCAAGGGTGGAAAAGCAGCGCAACAGCCGCAACATCTTCCTTCCCACCCGATCAACAACCGGCAAGTAAATGGCCGGTGTCGCATGGAGATAGGCTTTTTTGGTCGCAGGCTGCTCTGGGGGTGCGTTGGTTTGAAATTGATTTTTCTGTGCGGCGTTGCGATTATGGTAAAGCTTCGCTCCGTACATGTGCACCGAAGACGCGTGAGCAATTCTGGCATGTGCAGAATGTTAGCCTTATTTTGCAGAATGTTAATTTGAATGTTGCCCCCAACTGTGGGCATCAGGCTCGATAGCTGGACATTATTCTTTTGACATACTTACTTGACGGAACTTCCGAAATTGCTTCTGGTTAGAAGCTCAAAAGTATTGGAGGGACCCGGTGTAGAAAGCTTCTTCTTGTTATACTTCTTATTTTAGTCGCATCAGCCGAACAAAGTCTTGGCCTACCTTTAATCACTAAATGGTGTTGACTATCAGCGACTTATTGCTGTTAACCTTAGCAGGATAGGCAGTCCTAACCATGGGAGGTACACGGTTCATCCGCAGTTGAAACTCAAGCCGGTATGTTGTTAGGTCGTGCGAGTTGACAGGCCCCTTCTAATGAAAGACTTTATCATTTAAGAGCGCATCTTTCCAAAGGAACCTCATATGTTAATTACTTATTGGAAAATTAAAGGTTCGAAATTTTAAAAAAGGCATCTACTTAAAATGCTTATTAGTTGAGTGTTTCCCCAAAGTTGTTTGAATCGGTTTACACTTTTCTTTTTTCTAATATTGTGTAGAATATCAATTCTGTTCCACTATTGCATGGTACATGTGCTTTATACAGAGATCTGTAGATATTGCGGAAAGAGTTCTGGGGCTCTAAATAGCTATCTTGTATGTAACTGACCAGCTCCGAGTTAAACATTCCGAAGAGACCATACAGCCTGATAGCAGACTCAACATATAAACAGGAAATTCCAGGGGATCTAAGGAGCTGCTATGAGTGTATGGGTATGTATTATTAAGATTAGCTCCTTAGAATGATTGCCTGTGGTGGGAGCAAAGAAGCAAAATTTAATCAGCTATCTGCAACAACCATACTGTGTGATCTGTAGTTGGATCATCAGGACGTACAATGCATCGAAGAAGAAGTTTGGAGAAGCTAGCACCTCAGAATTGATACATCGATAGCATCGATAGGACAAACTGTTGTGACCTATTTGTCCGGTGTCGCTTAAAGCGTCTTATTTAAATAAAGAAATTGCAAAGAACAATGCCGACAATCGACACTCAGCCGTGCAGTTCGAGAATAATAATTGTCTTGACAGTTGCCGGCTAGACACGATAAGGAACAATCAATGTGTACCGTTTATCACAGCTCCAAATCGTGCATCTTTCGGGCCAACATGGTTTGCTGTAACGGTTTCGGTATAACGCAGATGACCGATATCGGTGCATGGTGATATGGCCGACGTGTGCAAAAGGACAACTCGTGAACATCATTCACTAGGGGAGGGGGGCCCACCCGATAAGACGACACCATTTTCGTGGACCTATCGGAAATCTTGGCGAGCAGACGATCCCCTTTTCAACACAAAAACAAACACAAATACAGAAAGGCGGTAACATACGCACCAAAAACGATTGGTTTTGTTTATTTTAGACCAGGTAACTGCTGATAAGACACAACAATAACAACAAAAAACGTTGCCCCAAAGCGGTTTGTACTTTCAAAACTGACAGCCTGAACTTACAAAACACTGTGTCCCGTGCCCGAACCAATGTCTGTTGGCTAGTGGCGGGCGGATGATGAAAAGGATAACGGAATGGGCAATGTTCGACGCGATGTAATTACCAGGAAGGAGGGGGCGGGGGTGTGGGGCTGAGATGGCCAGTCCGCTGCGTCCGTCGACCTTTTCGGGATGGCGGGGTGGTGAAGCTGCTCCGAGCACATTGCCGCGCTGCGCACCGCCATAATTGGCCCACAATCAACGTTATTGGCTAATGGGAAGTTGCCCGACCTGTCGGCGGCGGCGCAGTAGGCTTTGTGTGGAATGCGTAATTTTCTTTACGGAGAGAGCGCAAGAGATAGCGAAAGAGCGAAAGGGAGAGAAAGAAACGAAGCAACATCAATTGTTGCACTGCACGGCAATGGCAAGCAAAGAACGTCCGATACGGCGTAGCCCTTTCCTCATTGGGGTAATAACAAAACAAATAGGAAAAAAGATGTTTCTTTTTACAAGAAAGTGTTGCATCAAAAGTATTTATAGACAGTAACACACTCACGCCGCCAGGGTTAAGTAGTAGTGTACCAGCCTTATTTACTTTCCCTTATCAGTAACAAATAAATACGCTCACGTAGGGAATGTAAGTCCCCCTTATCAATAAAGCGTTTATTTTAACGGAATTTTCAAATTGCCCAATGGGTCGTTGCACTTCAGCTCAAGTTGGAAGGATGTTGATACTTGTTTTTATCCCAAAAACTTCCCTGTTTGTGCAACACTTCAAACATGTTCAAGTAGCTGAACAAAAAGCATTTGGACAATTTTTTTAATAAATTAAGAACATGCTAAACGCATGCGTACACCGTACCACGTGGGTCGATAATTAAACATCACGCATTCGGTTGTGTTAAGTACTGTGTTTGGATGCCCTGCCCAGCCCAGCATCAGTCTCCCCGCTCTGTCACCCGGGCGTCTGTGTGTTAAATGGCACTAAATCGGTGAATATGATAATATGATTTTGATTAAATTTACATCCCACCAGCAGCCGGTAGAATCATCCGTTGTCTGTCGTCGTCCCTGTTGATTAAAGCCACTCCCCGCCAACATATCAGCCAAATAACTGCAGGCGCAGGCGCCGCATGCACACGTTCTGCCCGTGCCGTCCAGTTCCAGTAACAGCGTACGGTAAGACTTTTGTGTCACGTTTTGTTTGCAAAATTGATCACAGTTTGGTAGGGAAATTAGCGTTTTGGAGTGGCTTCCTCCTTTGCTGAAGAGGGAACGCGGCCCGGGGTCGGTGCTCACGTGTGGCAGTGAAATGTTTGGAGGGTGTGGCGCTTGCTAAAACGGAGCCGTTTTTTAATAACATTTGGCCAAATCCAATTGGTCGGATCGGACGTACCGCGGTACAGCAAGAGCTTTGTTTGCGTACGAGCTGTTGGGTAAGTTTTAAATATATGTCAATAAAATGCGACGGTGTTGTTTTTGTGCTGTTGCGCCACCTGATGGAGGTCACAATCTCGATTGCCGCAAAACCGGGGGCACCGTTATCCGCAGAGATGCTGGTGCTTATGCTGCTGCTGGCACCGTAAAGCATCATTATCCGCATTGGCAGGACATTTAGGCATCACTCATTAAAGCGGCTGCTGTATCCGGTCTTTCCAGCACTGCTTGCTCTTTTTGGTCCTTCGAGCCGGATAGGGCATGCGTTGAACTTAAAGCACGCAACATGTGCAGTGCCAAATCAATGGGGGCGCCATTTGAGGAAAGTAAACATTATGCAGATGAGTAGTGTTTTGGTATTTCTTGTGCAAATAAATTCTAGTCAGGGGTAAAACACATTACTTTTGCTAGTTTATGGCTACTAGATACTGAATGGCTATGCCGAATTAGTCAAAAAATTGCCTTCGGATATGGTTCATTGATATTAATGGTAGTGGGATCAGTTGCCTGGACAGGTATGGTCCTGGACAGAGTTCATACAATTGTTTGTCCAGAATAAAAAAAAGAGAGCATTTTCAGGACTTGTAACGGTTTGGCAGGAGTTCTAAGACCCGTATTGTTTTGAACCTGTTCCAGAGCCGACTGTGTTTTGGGACGAGAATTAGCACGGTATTGGTTGAGGATCAGGTTCAGCAATGGTACGGATTGAAGATCAATTCCAGGATCAATTCCAGGTCCCTTATTCCTTCAATTCTAGGTTTGGCTAGGGAGTTTCAGGAATGGTAAGAATTACGCATAAGTTCCAGGATCAATTCTATAATAAGTATGGAAATAGTGTTACTTTCACTTCCGGTATTGGTTAAAGGACTCTTTTGATATGCCTAGTGTATTTGGAGGGTCGGTCGGTCTGGTGGTACAGTCGTCAACTCGAACGACTTAACAACATGCCCGTCTTGGGTTCAAGTCCCGAATAAACCGTGCCCCCATACGTAGGACTGACTATCCTGCTATGGTAACAATAAGTCACTGAAAGCCAAGCTCACTTCACTAGTGGGTACAGACAGGCCCTGACCGACAGCGGTTGTTGTGCCAAAGAAGAAGAAGAAGAAGAAGAAGAATTTGGAGGGTCACCTTGGAGTTCAGCCATTAAAAACAAAAAAAACCGTTTTTGGAGTTATTCCACGTAGCTCTGTAAACGGGTCAGATTAACTAATTTAGAAGACAGCCTGTATTTCCATGGTAACATAGCAAATGGATGGCGAATGTACCTTTGTACCGGCGCTAGAAGTTTACAGTGAGTGAGACTCAACATTAGCACCCCCGGCCTAGACTAACTCATTAGTAACCATTAGCAACTGTGTCATCCACACGCCTCTACCGTGTGTTGCACGACATCCCCTTTTTTAACGTGGTGACAAACGATTTTAGATCAGAATTGGAGATCTCAGACCACGCCGTCTAGTGCGCTACAGACTTCAACTTCTTCTAGACGCTCTCGTTGTCATGCTATCTGGAGACGTTTCCAGATTAGAGAGAGAGAGAGAGAGAGTGAGAGAGAAAAAAAAATCTCAAGATAGCGAACGAAAGGAAAGCATCACGGAAGCGCAATCGCATGGTCCCGCTCCCTCTGTCTCACCGTTATGTGTGCTTTCCTCTTACCGGGGGCGCGGGACCCTCAATAGTGGTTCGAGTGTGTCCCCAGGGGCCCCAGGGGCTGTGGGTTTATATTTGCCCGCAAACATTGTGTAATGTTTGCTAGATGCGGCAAACCGTTGAATATTGATTTTTGTTTCACCGCCGTGCGTCTTCCGGGATTCGTCAGCGGGACCCTCGGGAAGGAGTCTGAAGCGCGTATGCGTTGGGAAGATACATCAAACAAGCAAGATGTGTGCTGCAATCTCTCGTCTTCGTCGGTGGGATAGTGCTTGTTTTTTGTAACTGATTTCAGTTCTGATGTACTCTGTATCCTTTTCTGTCAGCGTGGATTTGATGAGGCACGCTATCTACGTTAGCCTCCTCCGGGTGGTCCTTGCTTTCGCTCTTCCAATCGTACGATCACTATGTTTTTGTGTGTCTTTTGAACCCACGTTCGTCGGGATTGGCGAATCGATGATAGATTCGGCATGGACGGAGCTGTGTTTCGTGTGGCTGTGGCTAATTTATAAACTTTAGTGGCACCAGGTCGATGGAGTCACTGTTGGGAAAGGTATGGAAAATGATGGTACGCCTGTGTTATCGATTCTGTACCACCGAGGGGAGAAAAAAGCAAAGCTTAGCGGGTGCTATTTTTTGTTATAAACATGAGATCGGTGGCAGCAAACGCCAGAACCACAAGGATACACGTAGGTGTAGTGCCCTCTGGTGGTGGTGTATCCTTCATTTTCACCTTGCGTGATTGACGGGGGACCTATTTCTATCCCGCAAAGGTAGTGCAGGGTAGTTTTGCAGGGTTCGTCGGACCAGTTTGGTAATTTGGTAGTGGTCATTTGCATTGCAAAGTAATTAGAAACTATAGTTAAAAATTGGCTGAATTTTTGGAGCACAAAGCATGGCTGTAATTTGTGTTAAACTTTAACTTTCTCTCATATGATCAATATGATTGAAGTTGCTTTGTACGATTGTCAAAACATCTGATCTGATTATTTAAAACGGATAAATTACTGCTACATTGGGTATGAATCGCTTCAAAATGTGTACACCCCAACGAACCCTGCCCTTTCTCGCTTGTTTGGACTGTGAGATGTGCTTGTCGGTTGTTTTTTTCTTCTTCTTCTTTTTTACATCAACTCTGCACTGGCGCACTCGGTACTCGGTACAGGTAAATGGTACACGCTCCTCCCAAACAAAGGGAGCAAAATATTTTAATAATTGGTTACGGTCAAGGTTTTTCAAGGTTGGGTTGGAACGTCCGGGGGGAGAAAAAAATCCCAAAACCAACCCGTTTGCAAAGCCTCGCGTAAGTTCATATTTTTATTTTATTATTTACTCTCGTGCTACAAATTTTGGGCATCCATTATGTCTCTCTCTCTCTCTCTCTCTCTCTCTCTCTCTCTCTCTCTCTCTCTCTCTTT
>KB667445.1:1167911-1235957 GCA_000349065.1 Anopheles quadriannulatus
ACACACACACACACACACACACACACACACACACACACACACACACACACACACACACACACACACACACACACACACACACATTAATGGAGGCGCATTTGGAATGATAAAGTGCAACACAAACAAAAAACACCCAGCCGTGGGGGCCCCACAAGTGAAACAAATGGAACGCCACAGTCTGCTGGACTTGCTTGAATCATGAATCATGAGGGTAATTTAATGAATACTAATGCCATTCGTGTGCTGTTGTTGTTTGGCCACCGCTACTGCTGCTGGATAGTGTTGTGCCCTATGGGGCGCTACTACCCTATGAAGCGGACTTTGACATCGAACTTAGGAATGGCAAGAATAAAAAGATGAAGAAGGTGTAAAAACATTAAAGTCATTAATGGAGATGAAAAACTGGTGTATGGTAATGAATCATGAATCAACATACATTAACTCTAGCCAGTTCTAGTGGGTAGTGAGATCAGTTCGTTCATTGGTATGTTAATATCTATTGTCATACTCTTCTTGTTTATAGATTTTTGGTTGTTTGGTGTATGTTTTGTTGCTTTGTTCTAATTATTTCTTGTGTTTTTGTTACCTTCTATTCTTCAAATTTCACTTACATTTACCCTTTTACATTATATTGGTTTGTTAGTAAAACATTTCCAACTACTTTGACATTCTCTTGTAATTTGCTTTTTGACATTTTACCTTTATCGCTTACCGAAATTGATTCATTTTGTCCAGCATGGGCTAGGTCCAATTTAGAAAAAAAAAACTATTTTATCACGTTTGCACACATATCTCTCGTGCAAGAAATGTCAACACATGACATTTGCTGTATCATCAGCGTTACGGTTTAAGCGTTAACACATTGTTCTGGCCGCCGTTCTGCTGCCGTCCCCCGGCAACTGGAAGCAGGCTTTGGGGCCTGTTCGTTGTGTACATAGCCTCCTCGAGGCTAGTTGCTGGCCGGGTTAAGCTGCGGGGTTACACTGAGGATATGCCAAGATTAACAGGGGAAAGACACTAGAGACACTAACACACACACACACACACGCACACACTCACGCTTTTATCATCGTTCGTGTAGTTTAGATTTAGTGCCTTTAGTCAGTTTGTCGTTTGGCTTGGTGGCGTAAAATTTTCAATGTTTTGTAGATGGCTATCTCTAGCAAGGATCAAGCGAGTGTGCTTCTTTCTTGGCATTGGTATCTCAGATGTATTGTCCGTTTAGAAGAGCAAATCTTGAGCTTTTTTAAATAATGAGATCTCTCCTATGTTTTATGAAGAATGTTATCCACTTTATGTTTATTGTATTACCAATTAAAGTTTTAGTTCTATTTTATTCCCTTTTATGTACGTGACAACTGCCCGTGATTGATTGCGCGTCAGGCACGTTAGAGCATTTGCAGCAATAAGATTATTGCTTTTGCCGTTTTTGTGTTGCCCAACTTCGTTAGGGTCGCACTTAAATCATTGCTTTTATTTCCCGATCCTTTATGGCCCTGCTTGTCCCGAATCACCCGAAGCACTCTCATTGTACATTAGCGTGCTCGGATAAACATTATTGGCTCGGCCCCGTTTGCCAAACTGCTTTTGCGGGTACTTGTGTTTTTAGTTTGGTGCTGCTGAGCTGGTTTGAGCATAGTTTTATTTTAAATGAATAATAATGCATTCACACACCGCAACACAGCGGCCAAGGACAAGGGCGAGATCATAAGCATTCTTTCTTTTTTTTTTGGTATAACAGTGCATCTAAAGCATCCCGAAACTCGGCTCGACAACTTCCCTTCTACTAGATGCTGCTCGCCCGAGTCGTTTCGCTTGCCGAGACATTTCGATTTCCAGACCACCAGACTCGCTCTCGCGCTCGGTCGTCTGGATGCTCGGAGCTGGCCGACCCGATCGATCGTCGTCTCGCCGTGCTTCAAACCTGCAGCGGCTATGGGCATGCTAAATGGATGTCGGGATGGGGGCACGTTTGGGATGGGTTGTTTCCTCCAGCCCGTCCGAACGGTTTGGCTAAAAATAGCATTAATCTTGATAATCACCAATAATTGAACAACGGGTTTTTGATGATGGGGGTTGTGGGACGGAACTGGCGGAGGGCTGGAGCACCGTGCTGGTCGTATGTCGGAAATAATAGTGCATTCATGCACGACTGATGCATACACAACTGCTAAGCTTCTTCGCACACGTTGCCAGGGCGTGGAGAAGCGCACATCAGCTGCAATTGAACGGTTGAGGATTTGGAGCTGGCCTGGAGAAGGAGCCAGCAGGATGTGGAGAAGATGATAGAGGCCATGTTTGCGTCGACTGTTAGGTACGGTTTGTTGAGTGATGTGCGATTGGTACGGACATGAAAGAGGTAGATAGTAGAACCCCCGGAGCGCTGGAACTCTTCGTAAAGATATACCGAGTTTTTGTCGGTCAAGGCAATGGAAGGATAATTTAATTAAGCTACACGGGGTTGGTAGGCTTTGGGTGGTTCATGTGTCCTGCTGGAACTGACGTTCCTGTGTGGCAGAGAGGGTGGAGAAAAGCGTTGTGATAATTTTAGGCACACAAATTACTCTTTTGGAGCGCTGTCTGCAAAACAGATCTATTCTTGGATGTGATAATTCCTATGCTTTTCTACTTTTGTGTTCTAAAAGCTGATACTTTTTGTGATAACACGGTTGTGAAATGTTCCTAGTTGCATCATCCACCTTTCCATGAGCCGAGATTTAAAGCTCTGGTTCTTAATAATTGATATTAATTGAATGTCATCACAAACAGATTCGTACTAAATGCTGCTCATCGTTGTGTCTGCCCTGTTACAATGTGTGGAGATCTTCCGTGTCTGGAAAGTGGAAATTTTTCGCAAAATGAAAGACTCGCCTCTTCTTCTTCCTTTTTGAATCTGTTGCCCAACAAAGCTTCCCTTTTAGCATTGAAAGATTACAAAACATTTGATAAAAGCGTGAACGAGATTGCGAATGATTGGAAGTCGATTAGAATATCATCTAGCGGCAGTGTGCAGACGTCGTGACAAAGATGTGTCAATTGCCAAGATCAATAGTGCGAATCTAAAAAAAGTTTGTTTTTTCAACAGGACAGGATGAAGGCAACGGGGTTAGTTTCTTTTGGGAGTTTCATCACGAGTTCGATGTGCACGGTTTAGCTTGCTAATGAAGCATACTGTTCGGCGTGAGCGCTGCCCCAAGAATGCTTTTGCTGAAAATTCTACAAAAGTAAGCAAACTAATCAAACAGTTCAATATTTGTGGTATCAATTTTTGTTGCCTATTATGATGCATAAAAGCTTCCTGTACATTCTGCCGTTGAGTGTGGGACTGTTTCCACATCATGTTGCACCCATATCTTGTAGAAAGTGAACTCGCGAACACTAGGTACACCGTGGTGTAAATCAGGTTAAGTATCCTCACCCTGTTTACCGTGCTCACGTTCTCACCGTAATTGAGCAATAAAAGGTGTTAAAACTGAATGGCTCTCACCTTTTCCGCGTCGTCCGAACGAGCCCCCTCCCAACTGTTGGCTGGTTACCGCTTCCAACCAACGACCGGGGGTTGAAATCAACACAGCATCATCAGTACCATCCATTCTACCCGGCACGAATGGCGCATCATTTTGGTTACGGCGGTTGGACACGAACACCGTGTCAAGAGCAGACCGGGGGAGCGACACACGGAGGCAAGAATTTAAATCCATCCAGAGATCGTGTGTGCATACGCGGACCTACCGGCGAGAGAGATAGCTTGACAGGCGCGCCATAGGGTCTTATGATTTATGGGAGATTAAAAGAGTGGTGTGCCCTTGCTACTAGTACTATTTGGCTAGTGCCTTCACACGGCGGGGTTTGAGAGTGAGCCGGGTGAGCGAGCCGTGTCTGACGCCACTTTGCCAATGTGTGGTGCGATCAAGACACTAACGATCTCAAATCTGGATCTCGTCCCAAACTCTAGAAAGTATGGTGATGATGGTGACGGTCGGTGTGAATTAAAGCGGCTGGACAAACAAACCACTTTTGGGAACAATGTTCTAAAAATAAATCTCCTGCCATCAGATTTGTACGTGATGAAGATGAGCTGATGCGAATTACGCGGCAACTTCGCCCCAAACACGTTTGCAAAGTCATTGCCGATTTGGACTCACTTGTTTCACACTGACTAATACGCATCATGCGTGCGTCACTCGGTGCGAACAAGTAGTTCACGATCAAGGTCTGATCGCTTCGGGGTGTAGCAGCATGTGTGTCGGGCAAGAACCTGTTGAGTTTGATGTTTTTTTTTTTTTGGAATGGTGAAACATGCCGACAAACTTAAGACGATGACGATCTCGCGATCTCTGCCCCCAAGCAACCAAGATCATGGTCCAGCAAATGAAACCGGTTCCCACCCGCCAGTGAGTACCCGATCTGGAACGGATCGTGATGACTTCCGCGTCTGGAGTCATTCTGGGCTTTCGAGTTTCGATTTGCTATTTTTTGCTGGAGGTGATGAGTACGGCCCCTTTGCGTTCCGGTGCTTCCTGAGACATGCTGGAATTAAATGTCAGGAAGTTGTCTTCTTCCCACAGGCGGTTTTAAAACGAAGGTCACACTATGATACCAACAGGACAACAATATTTTGATTGCATGTTGTTTATATACCATCGGATGCCTTTATCATCATCTCTAATCAGAGTTTTGGGAGCGCTTTGCTCAAGGACACACCACACACTCCGCTCCGGTGTTATAAATTGTCCACGCGCGCACTCGCATGCCTACACGTGCCGCCACAAAAGTTCGGACATGTACTGCGCTGATAGATTTGTTTATCTTGCCGTTAAGATTTCCTGTTTTTCCCAAAACCTCTCACCACCGGCAAATAACGGTGCGGAATGTGTTTGCACGCGCCACCGGTCAAGCAGATCGCGGGTTCAGTCGCATGATACGATCGCCGTTCGTTTGGCCTGAACCGGTGTGGTTGATCTTGGATGGTTGTTTGCAAAACCTGCCGAAAATTAACATAACCACAAATGGGGCGTGTGATCCGGTGTCCGATGTATTTATTTTCATGTTTATGTAAAGCAGCCCCGTTCGGTTGCGGACGTGCCTTTGCAGCGGATTTTTGGAGGCCCGTGCTTATTGCGCCGTTGTTTGTGCAATCCCACAAAAAAAAAAAAAAACAAACCAAAACCGTCAGCAGCATCAGGAGAATATCTTCTTCGAACAAAAAAGGGGTTTGCAGAAAGCTTCACTTTTGTGGTTTGATGGAATGAACTCTGATGGGACAAAACGACAACAGCGACACACAAGGAAAGCCAAACCACCGTTGCCACATCCACATATGCTGTGGCCTCTAAACTAATCGCGGAAGCGAATTCTAACGATGAACAACCCGGCTCCAATATCTCCCACCCGCGCAACCCATTAAAGAGTGATCTCCCCGCGATGGATGACAGGCCGGGCCCGGGGTGCTGAAAATATGTGCGTTCCATGGAGGCTGGCTGCAGCGATTGCAATGCGTATATGGGTGTGTCGCCCCACCGTATGGTTCGAATCGTCCCCAACGGTTCATAAAGTCGCGGCCGGAATTTACGACACAACAGCGAACGGCGCGCTGCTTACTCCATCGTACGCGCGATCGTCGTATGATGGTGCGGTGATTGTGTGTGCGTAGCGCGGAGATCTGCGTCGCAGATGGTCGCCGACAAAGAGATCCGCGCGATATTGTGGTACCGGGGCGGCTGATATTGATTGGAACCGCGGATGTGTATGTGTTCGTGTGTGAATGGTTCGTTCACAGTGATCTGTCGCGAAACGTTTGCGTTTGATACAGTTAGAAATTGCTGGCAAATATCGGTGTGGAGGGGGGGGGGGATCTAGTCGGAGGGAACAGTTGGAACTGCTGATGGAATGCGTATTGAGGAACGTTCTTTGTTGGCGCGTGGAGTTGGGAATATATCTGTCAAGGAGGTGACTCTTCCTCATAGAGTTGTTTCATATGGATCTTGAAGAGCAGTTTTAACGATCTTGTACCTACTTAGGGCATTAACTGCATGAGCACATCCTTGTAGGTTCATTTGCACTACCGAACAAGTAGAAGTGTGTTTGTTTTAGACTACGGTAGGGATTCAATCTATTAATTCCTTGATCTAATAAGTTTGATTATTTGATAATTCTGTCTCGTAAGCTATACGAGAGTCAACAAACAAGAATCAGTTTGTTTAACTTCTTCCATAGGACACATCCAAATGTATATCTTAACCATTGGAAGGGCGCTTTTTGTAGTGCTCTCAAGCTGATATTGTAATCAAAGAATGGCGAAAGGGGGCCAAATGCCAAATCTTTCGTTATGGAGTGTTTTGTACATCCTGTGAATAGATTGAACGATGTGCCAGATCCTCGAACAAGTAGAATTGAGAGTTTCTGCGTCTCATTTCGAAGTACTCTGTGGCCTCCAGATTGCGTTAGTTTCTATTGGTGTTTTTCAACATTCTATTATGAACCAATCCTGTAGATAATTCTTATCCATTTCTGGACCTCCAAAAGTTCTCATTAAATTGTGAGAGGATCTATTTTAACGTTTTAGTTCAAGTTACAGTCTCCCTCTTCCTTGGAACATATCATTTCAACGGTTTTAATATCTTCCTAGAAGTTACACCACTTCACTTCGTGTCTACACTCACGTCATCTGCATCACGATGAACACACAACAGCACATGGTGGTGCGCCGTATTCAACCTTCGTTATCTGTGCAATGGCGTCGTTAGAGAAATTCAGCACCATTACTCACGTCTTGGGTTAGGCAGGACACGTCGTAGCCCTCCCCATTGTAAACTGTTATCGTGCTCTGGGGGTCAAATAGTACGGATGCTGTGCGTTAGCGACGCTACAGGAGCCACACAAAGTTTCTAACAAGCAATTAGCTAATGAGCATTGCTTAGTGTGGTCCTCACCGTCAAGTGCGTGACCTACCGTGTAGTAGACTCTTCAGCAGTTCGTAGAAACGATGACTGTATGACGCTTTTGTCTACGGCGGGACCCGCTGAAAGTCCAACGTTCAGTGCAGTGTGTGTGTGTGGTTTAGGTCATGGTAAACAAAACTGCATAGGGGCAATGGTGTTTTAATTCCAATAAACCAAGTGATATTGCAGCAGCAACCGTCCCCCCTCACGGTGCGGCAATGATTATTGCACAGGCCCTCGATTAAGGCAATCGGCCGCGAGAGCGCGCGCACACACAGTCAATTTCTTCCAACGGGGGAATCACCATTAACCCACTTTGGATGCATCTTGCTTGCTTTCTGCTCTGTGTACTGCCGCATCGCGCTGCTTTTGTTCGGTCTTTTGCATTCCCCACCCAAGTGAATGGGTCTGCCCTTTTGATCCTCGCTTTCGTTCGCGGACCACTTAATGCTTTCTTAACTCGCCGTAATTCGCCGCTAACTGTACCGCTCTGCTGCGGCTTTCTTCCAGGAGGATGCTTCCGTTTTTTTCTTTATTGTAGCTCCTTCGTGTTTACATTGGTGCACCATTTGGTTGATGCTTTTTTGCTGCTTTGTTGTGGTCACTTCTTGCCTTCGCTGCGTCTGTGTGTGCCCAGTGTTTGTTGATTAGAGCAGTCATCGGAAGATTGCATCCGATCAGCTGGTTGGTGGTGGGGTTGTGCTTTTTAGCGTGTATGTGTGTCGTAGTGGTTGATAAGACACTTTTTTGTGCTCAAAGACACGCACACTTCCAGCAGAGGGAAAGTGTGAAATCGCGCTGAAACGACGACGACAACAACAGTCTGATTGCGGGAATAGCGTCGCAGCCAACTTGGATTGTGAAGAGAGGGTGGAACACCCCTAAGCGAGCGAGGGTGAGAGATTGTTTATGTGAGCAAATATTACAAGATCACGGCTAGAAGCAGCGGAACGAATGAGACAGCTCGCTGACAGGTCACTGTTTTATTCGCTTCCCTTAAGGAAGGGAAGTGCGCTCGTTCTACCTAGCTTCTGTTTGTATGATAATCAGCATTATCATACGCCCGAGATTGTATGATTTAGAGAACGGACGAGAGGGAGGGCGACTTCTCTTCTGGGCGAAGTTTTATTATTGTTGACATTTGCTAATGACGAAGCGCTCGGCAGTTCGCACGCCAAAGGCAAGTTGACAACCGCGTGATAGGCGGTGCATCACGACGGGTACGTACACAGCAGCACATGTCGCAGCACATGGTACTACACGTACTACACGTTCGATCATCCGAACTGTCCTCCCTAGTGCCTAGTTGGTGTGGTGTGTGGTCCATTAGCAACAGTAGCTGTAGCTGTAAGTGGGCACTGAGCATGAGTTGTCTGTTCGCGATTCTTGTTTTTTTTTTCTACGATAAGTTTCGCTATCATCTAAAGACGCGCCTATGCAATCAAACACCACCACCCGGGGGTTGAGTTTGATTAATTGATATTTTAGTGTTTGATTGGAAAGGGAAGTAGATATGGGTTTGAAAATCCCAGACACAGCAAGAAATGATGGGATGACACCGCTAATAAGCAGTCCGCTGCCTGTCTCGGGGAAGTTGGGTTGTGTCATGCAAGCTTCATCATCGGCGAAAAATGGCATGCTGGATTGCATTTCCGGCCACGATTGGTCGCACGTACGTCCGCAAGCGTGTTACGTGCGGTGGGTCACGTTTCGCTTTTTGTCACTGCTGAATTATGTGTTTGGAATTAAAAACAGATAAAAAATACAAAAAAAAAGGTTAATGAATAGATGCCTGGAAGTTCCGGGAACCTTTGTTGTGGTGCATAAGTATAGGGTTTGTATAATTTAAACGTCTATCTTGAGTTACTTACTTGCTTTTGAGGGTGTCTGGATAGTTTCTCAATTTGATTTTTAAATGTTCCAGAGGTTCTCAATCGTTTTAAATTATTTTAACGATTTTTTATTATTTTTGAACTACGCTTTTAAAATGATCCCTTACTTCAATTTGAAATGGTTTCCCAAAGCTATTTTCTCATTAGCATGTATAATATTGAATGTTATGCCCAATTCACAGTGTTTTCCAGGAGTTCTCATAGCTGTGGGACACTTTTTTGACTGCTTCTTACGTGAAATGAACTTAATGTAATAAAAATTAGACTCTATAGCACCCTTGTTGGACAAATCCAATAGGAATTTCCAATAGGAGCTGTCCAATAAAGGTGCCGTAAAGTCCATCATATGAAGTTCACTTCGCATAAGAAAGAGCCAAGGAAGTGTCCCACAACTATGAGAACCCCTGGAAAACCCTTTATGGACTGTTTGTTTTCCAATCGATCCAAATAAGTTTGGGAAATTGAAAAGGTTCCCTTCAACACCAGGAAGCCCGGTAGCGTAATGAATATTTCCTTGTACACAGATCTTCCTCATTTTCACCTTTTTTTCAATACATTCAGTCTGCTAATTTGTGTTGCATTCATCGACAGATAGTGCGGCACGAATGTCCCCGCACACCTTTTCTGGCAATCATCATGCATCATTGAGTCCCCGGGAAAAAAGAAACCTTCTCCCGCGGCAGCATCCCGCCGGACTTAATCTGCAAGACCCTTTTTGTTTTCTTAGTTTTTCAACGAAGACGTCCGTAGGAGGTACTGCCCAACGGCGAATGATTAGATAAGGCTGGGCGCGATTGTTTTGCCCCATTCTCGTTTAGTTATGTTTTGTGCTTTGCCGAATGCCGCCACCGCTACCACCGCCGCTGTAGACAACAATTACACAGGAATCACCTGGCTGAGACCAGTTTCCGTTAAGCAAATCCACCGAAAACCGGTGAAGCTGCTGCTGCTGCTGCTGCTGCCTAGTGCACGTCACAGCGCGAACGCACGCGCGCACGCTCGCTCACCCGATCGTTGGCTATAGTTTTGTTCCGGGGGCAGTGGTTGGCATGATTATTGCACAGAAAAAAAATAGGAGCAAAATTGCAAAAGGATTATTAGATGAGGGAGTAAAATTGCAAAATAAATGAAAAACAGTGTCCTTAGTGTCTGCTCAAAATGCATCTAATCGCATGGATCGGTTTCCCTAAAACCCCAAACCCATCCCAACTTGCCGACCACTGCTTATTAGGTTGGCGGGGGATCACTCCCATCACACGGTACCGGTTCCGGTCGGTTTGGGCCAGTTTCAAAGAGGAAGAAAAGGTACAAAGCGTATCCGTACGTATGTAGAATTTTAGTTTGTTGCAAAAAACTGTGATCCCCCTCCCCTGTTTTTGAGACGACGATGTTGGGCTGGCGTCCACCCGGAGCAGTCCACATTTCAGTGGCGTCGGAGATTCAGTGATGACGCACGACGGAGTAGGGCTTGTTTTTGTTGTCCGGTATATTTCATTCGCCGGAATGCGGATTTGGAAGATAATCGCGTTAGAAACGTTATTTTTAAAATGCGGCCTCTCGCACGGTCAATACCCACACCCAACGCCTCCTCTCCATAGAGTGGTGGGGTTGTTAGAAGGAAGAACCATCTTCAGAGTGGAATTTGGTACCGTCCCATCGTACCGTAGAAGTTGAAGAGCTTATTATTTAAGAAAGTGTAATGCCGCCCGGCTTAAGATGAGCTGTTGAGTGTTGCTTGGTCTCTGTGTTGTCGAGTCGGTGCAATGAGTCAAAGCTTTATGAGACGATGACACCACCTCCATTTGGTACCTGGGTCTCTACTACTGACTTACTGTTTGGTGACGTGCAACACGGTTAAAGGGAAATACGTGCACTTGGCGATGCGAAGGGTCCGTAGTTCGCATGGATGCAATCATTAATGCAAACTATAACTCAAGTACTACTACTACTACACTCTCTAGCTAGCCTTTCCTCCGCCTCGAACATAACACCACCAAGGAACACAACACCGTATTCCATTACTGCTACCTAATAAATGCTCTAAATTATTTCTTCTCCCCTTCCCGTATCCGCGTTTAGCAGCGTGTAGCACGAGCGAGAGCTTATGCACTAATTACTAAATCCTCATTGTCGGCGATTGCGTTAGGGGAACCATTTTCCCGTGCGCAAAATTATGCAAATGCAAGTAGCAGCAGCGCGCTGTGTTTATGGGTGAGGTCGTCCTATGCATACTATGCGATATTAATTAGTGCACTGCAGACGGGGGGAACCTTTTACTTTGGAAAAAAGCCTTGTTTTTTGTGTGTGCCAACACAACAACGACGACGCCCTCATCAACAATGTGTGCATTAGTCCCAAAGAACGCTTGGGAACGTTGGATGCGAACAAGCAGTAGGACGCGTTTAGTTGGTGCAGAAGGAAGTCACTATTCAGGGTACTTTATTTTGATGGCCTAAAGTTGGGAAAGTTCTCGTGCAAATCAGCGTCTTATTGTTCGTCGGGACGTGTGTATTCCCCTTTTCTGCCATACAAAAACCATTCAGGCTACAGCTGAAGCGTTTAAGCGTCTCATAAAACATCTGCTAACGACATCTATTGCAATGTCTCGGTGGCGTGGTGTTTTGGCCACCAAAAAGTCCCAAAAGCACACAAAATGCAAAAAATAAACGCAAATGCTAACCCGAAAACTACATCCCACAAAGTTTGGTCGATTTTGGTCGTCGGTGTTTTTGATGGCAGGGCTGGCAGGCACCAACCACCACCATCATCCAACAGAATATTTGTTTATGAATTTCCTCTTTGCTCTTCTTTGTTTGCTTCACAGATTTGGTGCTCCAGCCCACCACCACCACCGTTGGGAAAAAGAACATCTAATAAGTCGCGGCAATAAGTTTGACGGTTTGTCTCTGTGTGTGTCTGTGTGTGCGAGCGGGAGCAAAGACGACGCCAACGACGACGCGCCCACCAACGACACCGGCACCGACGCCGGGGCAGCATCCGACGCCCCCGCCGGGTATGGAAGGATGGACAACGAACAGCCACACCAGGAGCTGGTAAAGTGTGTCCTCGTGGGAGACACGGCCGTCGGCAAGACGCGGCTGATCTGTGCCCGGGCCTGCAACAAGCACGTCTCGCTGTCCCAGCTGCTCAACACGCATGTGCCAACCGTCTGGGCCATTGACCAGTACCGGATCTACAAGGATGTAAGTGTACTGTCGGTGGAGGGGACGACGAGAAGTGCTCCGGGAAACCGCATTCCCATTCAGAAGATTGGATGCAAACCTCCATCCCACCTCCCCCCACCCCGAGTGGGAAGGGGTTTTTGAGAATGAAATTATGATACCTCTCGCAAAACAACAGCAGTGGGAGTAGAGTAGGGGGCTTTTGGGGATGGGAAGGGAATGGTTTTCCGCCATGGGGGAGATAAAGCGTAGCGCTTAGCCTTCTTTAATGGCATGTGGCAGTGGAAAATGCATTTAGCGTGTGTTGCTGCCGGTGCTCTGGTGTTCTCCGTGTTCGATTAAGCTCGGTTTCGGTGCGGGAGACAGGGGTGTCAAACTCGAAATTTCGCTTGTGCTGGTTTAAGCAAAATTGTAATGTTTTTACCGATGAGTAAGTGTTATTGCAAAGCCTGCAAATGCTGTTTTTCTTTTAATCTGCTTGGGAAAATTTGAAGTAAAAGTTTATTCAAATATTGTCCGACACGTGGTTGGAGTAACTTTTCTGTTGAAAATTTTGTAGAACATTTGATCGTTTCTGCTGTTTCATTTATTAGGAGTGGTGGTGATACGTCAAAGGAGTATAATTCTTTCTAAACCTTCTAAAAGTGTTATCTTTTTTTCAAGTTTGTGCTATTATTTTTTCTTCATTTCTTATCGAATGAAAATAGCAACGAAATGTTATAGATTATACACAATCAGTTTATGTGCAATGCATAAACAAAGACAGTATACAAACACGTATCTAAATGTATCCTTTACATTAAAAAAACAAGGTTCTTGTTAATTTTTGGATCAAGTTTTGATCGTTACTTCCTGAATTTCGTTACCGTTTCACCACAAAAGATAGAGTGGAGTGCTGTTTCTACGGGTACCTTTTATCCGACTGTTCGTTTATCTGTGGTGTTGAGAAATGACAGTTCAATACAAAGATGACATTGCGTACTAAGGAGGATATTTGAAATAAAGGTTATCATAGCATATTTTCATAACAAAAAAAAGGCTATTATATATTCACATTGGAAAACGTGAAGTTCACAAAAACTGACTAGGGTTCACCAAAATATTGTATAAATTTAAAAAAATCAGGAATTTGTGTTATAATAGATCTTTTGACTCATTATCCGTGTTATTCGAGTATCATGGCAAGGTCCAGTCCCGATGAGCCCAGTTAATCGGCGCTCCACTGTACTATTGTTGAGTGATTACCTATGGCGCAAGTTGTATTTTCTCCAGCAAATCAAAGTTTATTTAAACTTGAAGCTATTTCTGTCAGATATCTCACCTATGAATTTTGCTACGGATTTTACTTGGGCCGTGCAATTTAGGTACTTGCGGGATGATACTTTTGAGAATCTTTGGCATTTCCTGAAGATGCAAGGCATCAATCTTAATGCCGTATTACAGCACTAGCTGGCAAGTTTAAGAAGATGAACACGGAGTTCTGCATCCACCTATCAAATAAAACGATATGAGCCACAATAAATCCAAAGCCGTTCGATGTTTTAATGCGTCAAATCTTCCGTTTGAGTTTCGTTATATTTACTTAAGTTTTGGGCAACTTTTCACTGTTAATTTCACTCAAAATTACACAAAAAAAACAACAAAGAAATACCTAAGAGGAAAAAATATTGCTTAGTCTCAACCATGCACTTCGACTATAGATTCGCTTTTCAAAGCCCGTTTACCCCCAACTTCGAACAGGTGTTTGACAACCCTGACAAAGACGATGTTTAATTCTTCAATTTCCTTTCGACTGCGTTCTGTGTTGGGGTGAATTTTCACCAACGGTTCGTAGTTGGAAGGAATCGTCTGTTGAACTATCTTGAGTCCGCCCCTACTGCACCCTGTCCAAGAACGGACGAGCTCGTTCCAGTACACCGACTGTAAATTTGCAATCTGCTCAGCGCAATCGGTGGGCGGTGGTGGTGGTGTTGGCGGTGTTGCTCGCCGTGGAAAGTTTATTTTTAGAACATCCCATTTCCGTGCAGACTGTACTACACACAAAGCACGAAGTTTCCTTCTTTGGTACCGAAGGGCCGGTGCATGCCGTACACACTTGTTCCAGGGGCAAAAGTTTTCCATCATCACACCTTCACTCTTGTGCGGCTTCCCTTTCGGTTCCTGTTCCCGATGTGGCGCACACACAGTCTTATCGGATGGCACCGCTGGAATGCGCGAACAACACAATGAATTGAATTCCTTTCTTTGTTCCACTTGGGGGTCCATTCCCGGGGCTCCCGGCAGCACCAACTCCAGTGAAGATGGCAGATGGAAGGGTTGGTCTGATGATGCCAGAACGCAGAAGAAGCAGTACGGCCAGTTGTCGTTACGGAGCCAAAGTGGTGGCAACATTAGAGCGTACAATGTTTTAAAGCGCAACGGCGCACGGCTGGTTCTTCGTTTCGGTCTCGGGTCTGGAAGGAAAGAGCAGCGTCCCAACATCGATTTGTACTCTAACGAAAAAAAGAAGGTTTTTTCGTTGTCTTTTTTTGCCGTCGCTTTGTTGCTCTTTTCGTTGCTGCACTGGCTGCACTTGCACTCCCGGACCGGGAATGGCGTCCGAATGTGTTTGAAGAAACAACAAAGAAAACGGAGAGCTCTCTTGCACCAGCCATCATGAATGGAAAATGCAGCGTGGACCATCTGCGCAGCTAAGCTCGTTTCCCTAGTAACGAGCCACTATTAATAATCAACCAGCGTAGCGCCAAAGTCAACGCTGGCGAAAGGGGAAGCGAAGTGTTTGGGAAGTGGTAAAACGATACGACTTTCTCTCCTTTCTCTCTCTCTCTCTCGCTGTCGAACTGAACGATTTCCTTTAACGTTATCCTGTTCCGCCGTCTTTGATTTCGTTGTGCTTTTGTTATGGTACGAATACACACACACACACAGACACAGATCACTAAACCTTCTGATATTGGAAACTCAGCGATACGGTGATCGAAGGGTATACAAAGGGGGATTAATAGTGAAGCGTGCTTTCGCTATGTTGTCAAGCCATTCCCAGGGAAATAAGATCCAAAAAGAGATTGCTTTTGGCAGTGGGAGGAAAGGAAGAGCAGGAGCAGGAGTAATTGCACTCTTCGGTAGAAATTAATTGGATGAAAGGGATTGGAAAATTGGGTATCCGGGATGGAGTTTTCGTTTCGAAAGTGCTAAGGGTATGTTTTATTTATGTTTTTTTTTCAAGCATTACTCTGCTGGAAGTACGTGTCATTTGATGGCGTAAGCTTTACTTTTGAAGCTTTAGAGGCTATAGAGTAAATAATAACGGTGCACGCTCTTTAGGAACAGCTGTATTTGACGTGAAAAATGGAAGCTTGAATGTAAAAAGATTGGACGTTTTTTACTTCTACCACTACGAACGTGCTATAAACAGCAGCTTATTGGCGCCATAACAAGTACACGATCTACCACAGAGATTTGACAACTCTGCTGGTAAAATTTTGTAAATAAGAATAGTACTTATCAACGACTAGAATCCGCTCAATACCAATACGGATTAGTTTCATGGGATAATCTTCAAAAACTTATTCAGATTCATATTTATTTCGAGTTCCAGAAACCAGTTCAAACCTTTTTTGTCTCTTTAAAACTACAATCTGTTATCAGCAATCTGAGCAATCAGCATGTTCTCTTCATATTTCGCTATTATTGATCATTTCGAATTAAAGAGGATTAATGATCGTGCGGCTCAGATAATGATCACAAGATATCCTGACTTTGGCGACCCCTTGATGTAACGCGTCACTTAGAATACAAAAGAAGGAACGGGTTTCTAATACCAACCAACCGACTGACTTGATAATCGTTTGTCACTTGTTGAAATAGGGATCGCTATGTGGTCAAAGAAGAGTAAAACTGTAATTAAAATTATCGGCGCTTCATGCAACTAGGCATCAGCGTTCCGCAGACAAACAAGCTCGCTGACAGCTGTAATTAATAGTCGTATGAAGCCGCGTATGCATGCCTCACATGTAATTTAATGTTGATTTACTGTACTATTGATGATGCAAATATAAAAGAATATAGTTTTTTTTGTGTGTGTTTGTAATGGAAGATAAATATTGAATGTTATAGCTAAAAAAGAAATTAGCACAGAGACCTCTCCCATCCACCGATAGCCAATCCAAGGTTCGTCCCATTACCGGGCCGTTGTGTGCCATACAAGAACAAAAAGAAAGTACTTATTCTTTCAGAGAGACCTAGTACGCTAAAACTGCAGCAAAACACGCAACACGAATAAACTACCTTCCAAATAGCTGACCATATTAAGCGCTTTCAGTGTGCGTGCTGAGTGTGCAAAACCTCTCAATTAGCAACGTTGGTACTGTGCATTGCATGTATTTTTGGGTCAAAAGATTTGTCACGCTCGCAAGACTTGCCCGCACACTAAACTGTCTAAGAGGGTGGATGAGGAGGGAGCAATGGGGGGGGGGGGGGGAGGTCACAAACAACCAAACAAAAAACGCAAATCATCACTGGCTGGTCGGCAAAAGCCGGCTGATAGATCGAACGCCCCACTAGCGTCCCGTTTTGTATTCATACGGCAAGGGGCCTGTTTTTATTTACATTAGATGAACCACCACAACACAACACAGATGGGTACAGAGCACAGATGGGTGGTCGATTGCGTTCAATGCTTTGCGTTTTTTTTCTTCTTTTAAATAACAAATTATATGGCGCAGTTGGAAAATGCATTCCATTGCTTTAGAGAAAGATCGTTGAAGATCAGCTCTGTGCTCTGGGGGGGATCTTGTAAGCCCTGGCGCTAGTGAAGCCCACTTGAAGAAGCATTAAGATGCATTATTCTGGTTTTTATGACCATTCCGTGCATAGATTATACGACTGTACCGTGTTTTGATCGGCTCGAGAAGCCAACAGGCGGCGCACAATTATTGATCGATCAATCGCATTTCTGACAGAACCGGTAGTGGGTTATTCCCCACTTCTTAGATAATGGTGTAATTGGTGTAAAGAAACAACCTCACTATAACTCTGTACGTGATCGCTTCTTCTCCACAGGTGCTCGAACGATCGTGGGAAATTGTGGACGGTGTCAATGTGTCCCTACGCCTCTGGGACACGTTCGGCGATCACGACAAAGATCGACGGTTTGCGTACGGCAGGTAAGTACCCTACAGAAGCTCCTCCACCTCCACGCATTCAATATTCCTCACTAAATGAACCCATTTTCCCCCTCGCACTCACATTGCAGATCGGATGTCGTGCTGCTGTGCTTCTCGATAGCGAACCCTGTCTCGCTGCGCAACTGTCGCGCGATGTGGTACCCGGAGATACGGAAGTTCTGCCCGGACACGCCCGTCATACTGGTCGGGTGCAAGAACGATCTGCGCTACATGTACCGCGACGAGACGTATCTGTCCTACTTCGGCGAGCGGAGCCCGTTCGTGCGGGCGGCGCGCAAATCCGACCTAGTGATGCCGGACGAGGCGCGCGCCGTTGCGAAGGAGCTGGGCGTCGCCTACTACGAGACGAGCGTGTTCACGTACTTCGGCGTGAACGAGGTGTTTGAGAACGCGATCCGGGCGGCACTGATTGCGCGCCGCGAGCATCGCTTCTGGATGACCAACCTGAAGCGTGTGCAGAGGCCGCTGCTACAGGTTAGGGAGAAGGCGATCGTTTTGCATCTTTTAAATACCATTCACCATTACTCTATTTCTAATCGTTTTTTTTCTCATTCTCTGTCTTTAATTGCAGGCCCCATTCCGACCGCCGAAACCTCCACCGCCGGAAGTGACCGTCATTACCGGCACGCATACGAAGGACATGCTTAACATGTTCAATTCCCAGTGCTATACAGATCTAGTATTAATTGTCGGTACTATCCGTTTTTCCGTACATAGATTTATGTTAGCTAGTAGTTCGAATGCATTTCATAGGTTAGCAAACGGTTCCAATTTAAACACACACACACACACAAACACACACAAAAGCTCACACACCACAAACACACACTTTTTCTCTCTGGTTGGCCCTGGTTGGTGCCACAAACGAACATCGAAATCTATTAAGCGGTGCGCCCGCCCGGTTTTCCTCCCCTTTTTCTCTTCCATGCTTGCTTTGTTCGGGATGGATTCGGGCACACTCTCTCGCCCACTGTCTGTGTAGGCTATTAATGATGGACATCAGTGACATTGGTGCGAGAAGCAGCAGCGAATCTAGCATGGTAAGCTCCACGTTTGGCGAATCGACGACGGCCGATTTTAACGAGGACACGGAGTGTCTAATACGCCTCGAGCAGAATAAGGTGGCTCCCAACCGGTAGGTGATTGGGCATCATTTAGCACAGCACAGCGGGGACAGTTACTAAACCCTTGCCTTCCTTCCTTTCCAGCATGTGGGAACAACTCAAGCGACGATCCAGCTATCAGGCATTGCCAACGGTGGAACCGAAGAAAGATCTCTATCGGGAGCTGCATCATCCCGTGTTTCAAAGTATTAGAGTATTCCAGGTATGGGTCGAGCTTTTAGGATTTTACCTTTTATATCAGATATTCTAAAACTTTTTCCCTCCCTTTAGATTGATAGTGGACGACATAGCTACACGCAAACGCAGACGGTCGTGCAGATCAGCAAGGTGATCACACCGCAGGCGATGCAGCAGTGCCTGAAGTTCATCTACACCGGCACGATCGATCGCGACTGTTTGGATTTGCAGGTTCGTTGATCGCTGTGGTCGCCAGCGCAGCTTCACACCTCCAAAAGTGCACCTTCTTTCCAATCACTGCAGTAGTGGTAGTAGACTTTAGCAGAGAAGTGAAGAGAAGGCGTCTCATGTTGCAATCTTTATTCACCCTATTCACAACGCTATTCGTTTTTTTTTTTCAACAATCGATCACACGGTTTTGCTTCACCAATTTCAAACGATCACTATTTTTACGATCATAGTTCGTTCTCTCACCCTTAATAACAGCACCGTACGTCCGCACATATATCACTCCTCTGTGCACTCTTTACTCTTTCAAGACACAGCAAAAGCTTAGAAAACATTCTTTCTTTTCTCTCCTTTTTATATCTTTTTTCTATCCTACTTATTGATCTTATTTGCTCCTATTTCTCATGTAAAAGCTTATTTTTTGTTGTTATTCTTTCAATCAGTGGAAAACAGTTGCATGATGTTTGTCGTGTAAGGGTTCATACCATTCCCAATTTCCGTTTATTTTATGTTGTTCTCGCTTCTTTCTTTATTATTTGCCTTATTTTTTCATCTTTTTTGTGCTGTTTTTGTGTGTTACATTTGCTTTCTTGTGTTTTTAACATTCATAGTAGCATTTGCGTATATTTTACTCTCATTTTCTCATGTGGTTTTGTTTTTCATGTACTTCATACAAACATTTGTTCTTCATAAAGCAAAATAATAATGTAAAAAAGCGAACACGTTTTGTTGGACTTGTAAAGTAGTAAATGTGAATACGCTTTGCAAAGATCATCTTTCGAACGTCATCTTTTTCCTCAATTCCTTTCCTCCTTGCCATTTCCCTTGCCGGCTCTTGAACCACCGAAACCCAATTTGGCCTCTCACAAATTTATGTTCTCTTCAATATATTTTTCTGTCTTCTGTCGTTCTTCACTGTCGTTTTCGCCCACGTGCTATATCAACCTCTTGCCCGTGCGGCCGTCTACAACGACTGCAGACTGCGTCGATAGGATTGATACTGGTAAATGCAAAGTAAAAAGTTAGAACAAAACACATACAAACACACACAAGCCTTCATGCAAAAAAGTACATATACAAAACAGTGTTACAAGTATAATTGCGTGTTTGCGTTTCCAAAAAAAACGGGGGGTTGTTTGCCTTTTCTATGCCCTTTCATGTATGTTGGCATTTGAGAACGTGATAAGACTTTAGAATGTAGGTTAGCGTTTAAAGCAAGTGTTGCTACTTTTTGTTTTGTTTTTATTGTTTTGTTTTTGTGTTATTTTCCCAGGAGTTCTCATAGCTGTGGGACACTTCATTGACTCCTTCCTACGTGAAATGAACTTATTGTAATGGGAATAGCACCCTTGTTGATTGTTTACTGTAATCCAATAGGAATTTCAGCATGTCCGAATAGCGTGTCATAGAGTCCAATTTCCAACTTATGAAGTTCATTTCCTAATAAAAAGAATCAAGGAAGTGTCCCACAACTATGAGAACATTTCGAAAACCCTGTATATCTAAAGTTGTATCTTTTCATGTGTTTAATGCTCATTTTAGTCTAAACCTATGGTTGATTATGGACGGGTTTGGTTTGTGTTTCGATGTGAATGTTTTCAGTTTTCGTTTTTGTTTTGCAGTATATCCAACACTACGTGAAATGGATCACTAATTATCGTTCCTACTAACTGCAAAGGATGCGTTTTGAGTTTGCCTGTGACTTTGTTTGTTTTAGTGAGCTTTTTTCCCTGGTTTTTTCGTTTGTTCATTCCTTTTTTTTTTAATAATTTGTTCTATGCGGAATGAATTGAATGAAGCTCTGTTTGTTTTACGCTCTTAAAACAACTGCAATACTGATACAATTAATCACTTTTATATGACTAGTGGTTTTGTTGCTCTTGTTTCCTTTTTTTAACTACTTTTTACTAGAGCACCTTTTGAACAATCCTCTCGTTTACTCTATTCTTGCGATGCAATAGAATTTCTTTCTCTTTCTTTTGTTTTGTGAAAACAAAACAAAGTTTTGCCTTTTTTTACAATTTACGATCTTTCCTGTTTTCTTATTAACTATTTCTTCTTTTTCTTAAAGGATCGTTTCTTGTTCTTTTTTTTGTTTGTAGCTTTGTACTGAGACTTAAGTTGATCGTTAAAATGTTTTAACTAATTTACACTATCTTTTTGGTCTATTTCCGTAATTAATTTCACAGGAGATTCGACAGGCGGCCGAGTTTCTGGAGCTACCGCAGCTAATGGTGCTTCTGTCCAACACGCAGGCAAATCAGAGCTTCATGAACGATGAAACGATTCAACACTATTCCACGGTACTGAACGAAAAATGAGTATTATCATTTATATCAATAAAACTAATCAACTGATATTCCCTTATGCCTTTCCCTCTTTGCAGTGTATGAAGCAAAACTTGGAGAAATATTGTGTTCAGAACGGTATCTTTGGCGATATCACGTTCGAGCTGGACGATGGCCACATGAAGGCGCATCGGGCCATGCTGGTGGCGCGCTGTGATGTGATGAAGGCGATGCTGAACGGCGACTTCCGCGAGGCTCACGCCAACTTGGTACGTGTGGACGATGGCCGGAAAATGCCCTTTTTGGCATCATTTTAACCTCAATTCGCTTTCAATCGTCCCATCCCGTGTACAGATCGTACTTCCCGGTGTGACCGAGTACACCTTCCACAAGCTGCTGTGCTATCTGTACACCGACGAAATACCGCCCATCTCGGCGGACAAGTGTCTGAACCTGCTCGAGCTGGCCAACCGGCTGTGTTTGCCCCGGCTGCTGAATCTGGTCGAGTGTCGGGTGATCGAGGATCTGCTCCGCATGTCGCAGAACGAAGCGAGCGAAGCGGTCGAACACTGTCTTCGGCTGCTGGAACCGGTGAAGGTAGTAGTGCTGTGTGATTGCATTGATTGTTTATTTGAATTGATCGTTAATCGTCCCTTTTTCAACGTTTGCAGCTACACAATGCACACCAGCTCGCGGAATGGTGCATGTCGTACCTGTGCGTCAACTACAACAGCATCTGCCGGCTGTCGCCGCGCAGCCTGAAGGGGCTCCACCCGGACAATCAGGACTATCTGCGGGAGCACCGCTGGCCGCCGGTCTGGTATCTGAAGGACTACGACTACTACCAGCGCTGCATGAACGAGCTGAGCCGGGAGCTGAACAGCGGCAAAAAAGACTGTACCGCAGACGATAAGGGGTGTCTGTGCTTTTCCGGAGGTAGGTTGTCCGGGCTGACCGGCTGTCCGGTGTCATTTGAAGGAAGGAGGGAGATAAAGAGAGATTTTGGCATGTTTTCAACACTCTCGTGCATGACATTTTTAAACGTTTAGTTACGATAAAATTTCAATACTCATAATGAAGATCAACAACGCCAGAAAGCTCTCGTATCATAAGAATCATATAGGAAAACACTGCATTCCGCACTTTCCGGCTAGTTCGTTATTTATTTAATTTCGTATCCTACTTCATTTCGTGTTACTTTCATTTTTACGTTTTTCTTTTCTTTTTTATTTCTTTTTACATCTTTTTTTCCTCCCGTTGTTCACGTCCGTGTGTCTGCTTTTTTTATGTATTTCATTTTTCAACAATCATTGCCATCCCGACATTCAATTCGTCACATTCATCAATTTTTTGTACACATTTTCACCCACCTCTCCCTCCCTTACCCTTACCCCACGATCATCGTTAACCTTCCTCCTTGGACACCTTCGCACATTGTCTCACCTCATCCCCATCCGATCGCGTTCGAATTGTCCTACTGGGAACAGTGTTTTTCTGGCTACTAGGAAAATCGAAACGCTCGGCAGCGACGGCCAAATCGGCCATCCAGGCCGGCACGGGCAAGGGCGCGGCCGGTACAGCCGACCAGCAGGACGCGGTCAGTACCAGCCTCTTCCAGTCGAACGCCAACTCGGTCAACCAGCTCGACCCGGAACACGATGTCGGTGACCTTTGACATCCAGCCGACGGCCCGTGGAGGTAAGGGGGGCGGCTTCTTATTTCCGTCGCTTTGAACTCTTATTAAAAAAGTGTTTCTTTCCTGCTCAGATCGCTCCGCTTCATCGTCATCCTGCCGGTGCTCATCTGCTTCATCTGCACGATCCTCAGCATCCTGATCATCTTCCAGATCTACACATAATATTTGCTGCAGCGGTAGCCACCGCTGGATGGCTATTGAGCGTTTAGTCCGTACCATCGTTTCCTCCCTGTGCAAGCAGCAGCAGCAGCTGCTGTTGAAACCAACGCCGCATCACAACGCATCCTTCACCTTGGCAAACTTGGAAATCATCATCATTAAACACACGGGTCCCGTCGGCGCACAGTCCGGTGAGCAGAATTCAGCAGTAGTAAAGGTTAAGTTATCCCCTTCGTTCACAGTGCAGTAGTAGTAGTAGCAGTGGACACCCCACTCCATACACCACCTCAGGAGAATGCAGTTTAAGCGACGCAAATTAGGACGCAAAGGTGTATCTATTTATCAAACTTGTGCTAAGCATTGTGACCTTACGGGGAGGACGCTTTAACAACACCACAGAATGGTGCAGCAACAAAATCACACACACAGCATTATATGAAACGAGGTGCTTTGCCGCACGTTGTCCTTCAAAAAAACAAAAAACAAAACAAAACAAAAAAGCTAGTAGAAAATATATTATTTTCTTATTCCCTTTTTTCCTCTCAACTTTTGCCTCCTGTTTGGCATGCTACCGTACTGGCAGTTTGTGCATTCCGCGGATGGCATTACAACGCGAGTTAGGGGTTTGCTTTTTAAATGTGTAATTATTGGCAAACGAAGGAAGGCAGAAGTCAATCGAACAAAAAACCTACATATTAACGACGCGTCATGGATTTCTAGACTAAGGAACAATTTCGTTTGCTTGCCCTAATGACGTATTTATTACGAATCAAAAGCAAAGAGCAACGGAAGCGAAAGCTCTAGCCAAAATTAATCACATCACACGTGTACGTTGTGTTGCTTTTGAGGTGCAATGTTTTTTTTTTATTCAAATGCAAAATCAGTAATATCGTTTGCATGTACATTATGCGTAATGTTAGGTTAGTTAAACAATAATAACAACAGCAAAAAAAACTTTCGCTAAATAATGTGTGAAAAGCATTTTCTTTTACACGCGACCTACCCCCGATGATGCTATATCGGCACGAGAGTAAGAGACTTCTTCAATAAAAGTCAACGTCGTTTGGTCAACGAGAACGTACAGTGTGTGTTTTATGTTTTTGTGTGCATTATTAAGTGCTATTAGTATTATTATTCTTATTATTCTTATTATTATTATTATTATTATTATTATTCTTTTTTTTGTATATTTTGTCCGAATATTTATTTAATTATTATTTGTTTGTGTATTGTTGGATTTATTTAATTTGTTCTCTATAATTTCAGTTGTATTCCCTCATCATCTACCTTTGTAGTGTAACTAAAGTGTTTTAATTTCATTTTCAAACGACAACCACAGATAACCATGGTAACCATCGTACAGTTTCCTTCCGGTCAGTGCAGCTGGTTCTACTACTGACAACCGATTACGAAATATATAAGTTACACCAACACAACAGCAACCACAACAACAACAGATTACATAACTTGAACAGAGTAGTTAATCGTAGACGATTGTAAGCTGGCTTTCGATCGATTAGCGTGTTGATCGACTAGTGTGGATCACGTAGTGTGTATGTGTGTGTGTGTGTCAATTGTGTAGGACGCTAACAGCGAGATGTAGACAGTAAACATTAACGGAGTAACTAAGCATCCTCAGAGAAGCGGTATTTGTCCAGAGTAGCAGTAGTTGAAACAACCAAACAAAAAGAGAGAGACAAAAAAAGCAGCCAAGCAAAACAATGCTAAAAACACGTGGAAACTGCCTCATTTTTTATAAACTAAAAAAAACAGTGGTGATGTAATAGTGAAACCGTGTAGTAGGTAACAACAATTAATCGTAAAAAGTTCGCCACCTTTTTGTCACGTGTGCTTGTGTGTGTGCGTGTCTTTCCCTCAATGCAACACCGTAGAATATCGACGCGGGGACGGAAACTCAGACGTCACGCAGCACGCTTTAGTATAAACACCAAACTGTCAACTGTCAAATTCGGAGCTTTTGAGCGAGCGTCTTTGCGATAGCTACTAAAAAAATTGGGCTCTCTTTTTGATAAACCATAGCTACTACTAATACTTATACTGCGCTAGTTGGAAAGGGCCTGAAGGGCTGGTGCAACGTTGAACTTGAATAGACGATTGCACACTTCAAATCCAAAACTTTCTAATTCGCTCTTATCGCTAGTGAAGTAAAACAGTGCGTAGTGTAAGAATAGAAGTGGTGCGCAATATTAGTTGATTTGCTTTACTGCAATTATTACTTCTTTGCAGCCTCATTCTTTCGTATCCTTTACAGGGTTTCCCACGATTTATTGGGCAGTTCCCATGATTTTTTGGTGCGTTCCCACGATTTTTTGATCGTATCCCATAGATTTTTGGTTCGTTCCCATAATTTATTGGTATTTTCTGATTGGATAACAATACAATTGGACCAACAAATTCTGGGAAACGGCAAAAAATCGTAAGAACGTACCAAAAAAAATATGGGAAACCACCAAAAATTGATGGGAACCAACCAATAAGTCGTGGGAAACCCTGTATATTAACAAACAAGAGAATGTAAGACGGATTTTTTATACGAGATGTTTTGATAATTAGTTTCTAGGCATGAAATAGTGCATCGAATTAAAAAATACAGTTAGAAAAAACAGTCAAACAATTTCGAATATCTTATAAGATATAACATTGTTCTCCTGCAATCAGTGTTGTTAGCGGTGACGTTCTTCGACATGAAATTGCCTACTTTGACACGATTTGAAGCATCGCATTCAGTTTTCGCTCTTTCATTCTACAGTCACGTCAAAAAATGTCGTTTGATTCGGCGACATTTTTTGGCGACATTCATTTGACTTTCATTTTCGAATGCACTACATCGCCTTCTACTTTGTAACATGTTTTCTTTAAAATTCGTGTACTCCAGCAAGTAGACACTGATTTTCGCACTGGCCAAGTTAAAAATATTTAATTTTTCAGTCACTTACGATCGGTAAAAGCACCAGGCAGTTCTAGATTCACAAGATGAATGTCAATTGACATTCAAACTACATTTTTTACAGTCATGTCATCGGAAAGACACTGACGGTAACTACAGAAATGAATGTCGTTCTTCAACAGTCGTGTCATGGCAACAGTGAATGTTATGTACGAAAAATGATTTTGACCAGTAGCCTACTGTGAACGTCAAAAAAATGTCAACAGTTTACAACACTGCCTGCAATACATACGTACATATGTATTGCTGTTACCATAGTTACTATAATTACGGTACGCACTGTATTACTTCTACTGTACTGTACTGTACTGCAGCCGTCAGCATCTTTGCCTTGCGCCGCCATTTGCCGTGTCCGTGTGCCATTTTTGTCGTCGCTGTGCAGAAGCAAAAAGGAAAGGGTCAAATTTTAGAACCGCCAGTGGGTTTTTTTTTTTTTACTTTGCGTATAGAAACATTCCATTCCTTCCAAAAAGCTCGCGCTGTGTGCACAGTACATATTGCAAAGTTAATAAGACAAATTCAAAACTTGAAAGTACTGGATTGAAGAAAAGGGGAATTCGCTAGTACGAGAAGTAAAGATGAAGAGAGCAAACAAAAAACCAAACAGAAAAAAGAGAAAGAAATACAAAATGGCGGCCAAAGGAAGCAAACAGATAGGAAAACAACAACACAGCAATGGAAGCAACCACCTAGCAGAGGTGAAAAACGGCATTTAACATAAAGGTAAGGCATTAAATGAAACGTAGAAGAGAACATAGTTCGACAAAACAAAAAAAACTGTACTTTTGAACAGAAAGCAAAAGAAACGAAAAACGAAAGGATACGTACGTAGTAGTTGGCAAACGCTATTTAATAGCAAAGATAGGAACAAAAAGGGGTTAAAACGCAACCAAGTAAAATAGAAGGAGAAAGAAAAAAAACAACCGTATTGTGATTAATCCACTGCGCTCTAGTTGATGTAATAAGAATACTAATAATAATAATAATAATAACAGTAGTAATGCTAATTGTAAGACCATAATTGTGAAACTCTCATCACCCTCCTAGCAGCAGTCTACCCTCTCCTTTCCCCCTGCATTGTACTGTACGATCGATCTTCGTACTTGATCCTCGATCGTGTCTCTGTTGTAAATAGCGCTGCACTGAGCTAACGCCTGAGGGAGAGGGGCTTTTACTATTGCCAATCAGAAGTAGTCTTCACAACAGCACCAACCAACCGGAAAAAGGGGGAGAAAGTCAGATTTTTAACCCAAACCAAGCGATCGAAATTCACCTCACCTTTTATTCCGTGCGATGGTGAGACAGGCAGTAATTGTAACGACCAAAAACCGCTCGTGCAGCCCGAAACGCTCGGTGATATAAACGGGAAACGGGAGTTTCTGCTTCTTCCTCCTAGTAAACAACAACGAATGGGTGGTTCAAATTGTTCATTGTTAAGTCTGCATCCGAAACGAAATTGTCAGTCTCCGTCAGTTTCTTTCCGCTTCTTTCTAAAGAACATTTAAAGTCGACACAAAACTTTGTTTTTTTCCAGTTACAGCAAAACCTTGTTTTGAAGAGATGTAGAATTGTAGAGTAAGTTGTTGGTAGGGGTTTTTTTTTTGCTTTGTTTGACATACCACCATTCACTAAGTGTCACATATCTATTTTGCTTTGCTCTCTAGTCTAAAGTGTAATGCTTTCCTGTTTTGAGTTTATATTTAAGGTGAGCTGCTGCAGGCATTGTTTGCTCTACTTTTAACACATTATTCACTTCTGAGTCTAATCTGAGTGTTTTTTTTTTCTTTCTTTCTTTAGTTCAATCCCTCTTTCTGTGTTTGTGTTCTGCTTCTTGCAACGTTTCTTTTCACTATGTTTGATTTCGCTCATATGTATCACGTGGCAACGTTAAGTTATAGGGAGTTTTTGAAACTGTTTCTTATTTTTTCATCTTTTTGTGGTTTTTATTTTCAATTTATCTTGCTTTTTAACCCCCTTGTTTCGCTCTAATAAACAATCGTGCTTTTATTAAACGTACTTTACGATGTACAACGTGCGGTGAGAAGACAACAAGAACTCTTAATTGCTCTCCTCTTGTATCTTTTCACACAATAACACGCCTCGCGCATTTTACATGAACAATGAAGTGTGTTGAAGTGTGCTTTTTTTTAATATAAATTTTATCTTGTACACATCTTGTTAAAGAGAATTTCAACAATGTTTTGTTTATGTTGCGAAAATAGATGCAGATAAGCACAACAAAAACCGTAAAAGGAACAATAAACAAAGTCGTGGGACAGAGTAGAAAGCGAAACAATCAAACAGAATATAACACAATTACAATACTACTAAGGAACAGATCATAACAAAGAAACACACACGCAGGTTCAGTGCTCTAGTAAGGTGATGTTTCGACAAAAGATTGCACAGATTGCATATAAAAATTAATGGGAGCAGTATTATAACGATTATTCGTTGCTTGCGTTACGGTTAGATAGGTAAGATACGTATAGAAATGGCTTTAAAACTTTCTTCACGGTACAATAAGTCACGAGTCTTAAGGGGATGAAAGGATTCTAAGAGATTTAGCGATTAGTTCTAACCGGGCGGGGATTTTCTTCACAATCACAATTATTGTCAGCGGTACAGAGGTTGTCGCAGTGCAGAGAGGGTCTTGAAATGGATTTTGCTATTAATTAGAAAAGCACATTAGTAGAGGGATTTGGGTATACAGCACAGTGTGCTAACAGTATAAAAGGTCAGTCTGTTAAGGTTAGCGGCCATAAAGCCAACAACAACGCGCTACTAGAGACGGGGTGGGATTAAGTGCTAGAGATTCACGGCAAAAGAGTCACGGTTTGGTTAGTAAGTGGTAGCGGCGCCCTACCAAATAGTGTGCCATAGGAATGAGTTTAGAAGAATGTGCAAGTACGGTACGATCACAACGACGCCTAAAATTGTAGAGCTAGAAAACGACGATATAGAAACAACACAATGTAAACAATTTCTCCTAAAAGCTACAAAAAACACTCTCTCTCGCGCCACACACACACACACTCATATAGATCGTATAGAATTATTCATTATCGAACGCTGCTTTCCTGTATTCTAAAAGGCTTACTTATTTAGTGATCCGTTGAAGTGATTGATTTTACTATTTAAGAAACGGTTTGTGAGTGTGTACGCTGTGTGCTTATAAAATTAATCCATAAATAACATGCAGCTTAGCTTACTGAACTCGTTCAACATTTAAGAGCCCTTTTCTACACAACTACACGCTACGGTTTAAATTGGCCTATAGGAAAGACTAAACTGTACACCCTCTAAACTCTCTCTCTCTCTCTCTCTCTCTCTCTCTCTCTCTCGCTTTCATTTTACATCATTAACAATTTCTCTTCCTCACACGCTCACTCACTTTCGGGACGCTGAGCAGCGGGTAAACACAACCACACGCCATTAAGTTTAACTTGAAAATGGGTAGAAATCAACAACAAAACACATTATCAAAACGATCGACTCACTCAGGGACGAAGAGAAGCCACCTCCTCTTTCAGGACAAAACATTTAAATAGACTAACTGACCAAAAAAACAAAACACAAGGGACCGTCCGTATCACAAATAATGTTCCGAGAACAATTCCACTGCTTTAGGCCATCATCTTCCGCCGGCCATCCTCACCGAGCAGGGCGGACGACGAGCATCAGAGCTGTGGGTAGAACTGGTACGATGTGGACGTGGTTGGGTTGAGCAGGGCGTGCCTTTGCCGCTGTTTGCGTTGCTCCGTCATCTAGAAAAGGGAAAAAAACGGGGAAGCAATTAACTCTTCAGTCACATCGCAAAAGGTTCAAGCTGAAGCCTCACCTTATTCTCCAGCTCCATGATCTGCGTCATCAGCTCCCGCACCGCAATGTGGTTCGTTTCGAGCAGATTCTTCAAACTGCGCAGCTCGATCTGCTCCCCATCGCCATCGACCGCAGCGAGCGACATCGCTCGCAGTCGCGGGAACCAATCCTGTATGTTGGCCTTCACCATCGCGTGCACGTAACTCTCCGGGCCGGTAAACTCGGTCGGATCCTTCACCTTTACCAGCACGATAAAGTACAGATAGTGCCACATGTTGTGCTCGTTCTTGATGTGCTCCTCGAAGCTGACCGTCTTGTTGTCGAACGCGGACCGGTTGAGGCCGCAGATGAAGCAGGTGTTCTTCAGGATTAGCTCCTTCTGCTGCTTCTCGCTTCTCAGATCGGCGAACGTGTCGATGATCACGCCGAAGATCAGGTTCAGCACAATGATGATGACGATGAAGAAGAACAGCAAATCGTACACGACGCGCGGTACAAATAGCGTCTCCTTGCGGCTTGGCGCTCGCAGTATATCGCCAATGCCGCCCCCATTTCTTAGGCCCTGGTTGAGGGTGGTGATGATGCACATGATCATTGAGTCGCAGCCGCGCTCCTTCATTTCGCCACCATCGTCGGCTAGCTCGGTGCTGGCGGTACCGGGGTTCTTCGAACAGGTTGCCTGTACTACCTGCTCCACTACGTCCGGCGGTACCATGTGGCTGACGGTAGCGGAATCTCCAGCGCATCCGGCATCTCCGCCAGTGGGAATGGCCGGTGGTGTGTACTCTTCATCGACTGGCACGAGGAAATCGTCCCGGAAGAACATGTACCCGATGATGGAGAACATGTAGACGAGGATGAGCGCTAGGACGGCGGTTAAGATGATCGATCGCCCGTTTCGTGTTACGGAGCGTATCACATTGAGCAGGGTTTCTTCACGGTACACCACATCGAAGAGCTGCAATAGAAACAGTGGTAATATTATGACTCACTATCATCACATTCAAATTGAGCTTAATTCCATCGCTAATCCCTATCGGTATGGGATCCATGACCCGAACAGGTTCAAGATTCGTTATACAACATTTACAGATACAGTTCCAGGACCGGAATGAAATTGGGAGCTAATTCAGAACCGATATGGGTGTATGGGATCAGTATTAGTTCCAGGACCGGTAAGGGTTCATGATCGATTCCAGGACCGATATGGGTTCGTGACCGTTTCAAGAACCGGTTTGGGTACAGTATCACTTCCTGGTCCGGTATGGGTTAAGTATCAATTCTAGGTCCGATATTAGTTCGGAATCAGTTCCAGGACCGGTATGGGTTCGGTATCAGTTCCAGGACCGACATGGATTCATGATCGTTTTTAGGACCAATATGGATTTGTAATCGTTTCAAGAACAGGTTTGGGTCCAGTATCAGTTCCTAGACCGGTATGGATTCGGAATCAGTTCCGAGACTGACATAGGATCAGTATCAGATCCAGGAACGATTTGAATTCAATATCAGTTTCAGTATACCGGTATAAGATTTTGATAGGTTCCAGGATCGGTATCGGTACAGTATCAGTTCCAGGACCTTGATTGGTTCCAGTACTGGTATCGGTTAAAGTTCAGTGCCAGGACCGATATTGTTTCAGTTCTACTAACTTCAGGATCAATATGGGGTTTTGATCAAATCCAGGAACGCTAGCGGTTAAATACCAGTTCCAAGATCGGTACGGGTTTGTGATCGGTTCCAGGACTGGTATTGGTTCATTATCAGTTTCATGACCAATATGGGTATGTGATAAGATCCAGAACCAGTATAGGTTGAGTATCAATTTCAGGACTTGTTAGGGTTCATGATCCAGGACCTAAAGTTCCAGGACCGATATGAATTTGAGATCGACACAAGGTCCGGTATAGGTTCGTGATCAGTTCCAGGACCTTTATGGTTTCAGCATCAGTTCCAGTACTGGTATCAGTACTGGTCATGAATCATGATCAGTTTCCGGACTAGTATGGATTCAGATTTAGTTGCTCTTGAGGTCCCCTTTGGATTGATGCGGCACCTTGGAATGAGTAGCCCTAATTCACCAACACTTACCAAAATGGAGAAGAAAAATGGATGAAGCAGCACACCGAACACGCAGAACAGCAGGTAGAAGAAGTGATAGAGCAGCTCCGCATCGGTAATGATCGACACAAAGTGCTTCTCGAGCGTACCGTAGTTACCCATCAGGCTGATAATGTGCACACCCTTCATGATGACGGTGATGCATCCGAGCAGCCAGAGCGTCGGTTCGGGACCGCAGGAAAAGATGAGCCGCAGTATGAGGGCCACCACGAACGTCCTGATGCCCGATTGACGCGGTAGCGTGATGACGATCGCCAGCGATACCAACATGACGATCCAGATCAGGGACGAAAGATGGAAGCTTAGTTCTAGTTCAAAGAGATGAGAAAGAAAAGCAAAGTTTTTAGTTTAAAGTAATTCAACGCCTCGCTTAACATCCTTCACCTGGCAGAGCATTTTCAAACGGATAGAAAAACGCCACAATCAAGTTGATCAGCACGGCCAAATTGAACAGAATGTTGCTCCACAGCGACATGTAGCTGCTGACCCAGAAAAGTGCCGGCTGGCCGCGCAGCTTCTTCTGCCACTTCATCTCATTGAACATCGCCTCGTGCCGGTCGAAAAAGTCCGCCACCTTGCTGCCCTGATCGTCCCGCTCGGCCGTATTGAGCACGCGCACCTTCGTATCCTTCGTCAGGTACTCGCAGATCTCCGGAATTGGAAACACGATCTGCTCCAGCGTTCGATCGTGCCGCACAATTTCAATCTGTGCCGTGTGCGTCTGATAGTACAGCAGGGCCTGGTTGGTTTTGCTGTTCGCTTTGCTTGCCGCACTGTTGGCACTCGCACTGCTGGGCGGTCCACCTCCGAGGCTGCTCGGATTAGCGCCCGGGAAGGTGGGCACAATGGGGGCCGCGTTACTGCCAGCCGTACCACTACCATTGTAGGTATCGATCTTGAGCAATCCCGCCAACTCCTTGTTATGCTGCGCCAGCTGATGGCACAGGATGTAAATGTTGTGCCCGACTTCCTTCGGCGATACCCCAACATCATCATCATCGTGCCCATCATCACCCAGATCGTGCCGCAAGCCTCCATACCCATCATCCACTCCACCTCCACCACTTCCAGCACCGCCACCACCACCACCACCAACACCACTGCCACCTCCTCCACCATCGCTCTGGTTCAGCAGCATCAGTATGTTCTCGTCCTGATGGTACGCCCGGCACGCCACCTCCACCAGCTGCTTCGGGTTCATGTTCGCCAGAATGCGCTCCGCATTCTCACTGTCCCCGCGCGACTCCATGATCGCCAGCAGCAGCTTCGACGCATTGTTCTTCAACTCCAGCACCAGATCCATCCGGTTCTTGCCGAGCGGATTGATGTCGTTCAGTATCAGCGCCGTAATAATATCCAACCCGTTCGATTCGTGCGTCGCAATGCAGTTCTGATTGTCATGGCACGGTCCCTGGCAGTACTCGGTGAGCGTTTCCAGCGTCTGATTGATCAGCGACACATTGTTCTCGTTAATGTACAACCCCAACAATCCCAGCCCACCCGTCGTCGAGCCGCAGATGCAGTCCAGAAACATGAGCGTCTCCGACACGAGATTGTAGTTCGTCTTGTTGTTCTGATTGCGCAGCAGATTCTGCAGCTCCGGGTTGTGGTTCTCACACAGCAGCTGCAGAAAGCGTAAGATCGGCTGCATCACCAGCACCTTGTTCGAGAGCTTGTTGTTCTCGTCCTTGTCCTTGTGCTTTTCGAGCTTCTCCGCCAGGATGTCCTCCAGTGCCGAGCTGCCAATGCTCATGAGCGAATTTTCATCCCCATTATCGGAACCCGTCCCATCGGAAGCGGCCGCTAGGCTGCGCGCGTTTATGTACGACTGTTGCGTCATGAGGGCAGCGTTCTGCAGCTCCTCCTTAAAGTCCTCCGTAATGACGATCCCGTTCACTTTGTTCACGTTCTTGCGCTGCCCGATCTTGTCCAGATCCTTGCCCTCGACCTTGCTTTCGCTCGCCTTGTTCGCCGCCATATCGGACGTGTTCACGGTGACGGTTGACTTTATCTCCTGCTGTGCGTCCTTCATCTTGTCGAAGAACACCTTAAAGAACGACTGGCTCAGATCGTTGCTCAGGAACTTGTTGTACATGCCCTTCTGGATGATCGGGTTGCCACCCTCCAGTAGCGCGATGCCCAGCTCGATCGCTTCGACGAAGATCGACGGTGAGTTGATGGATTTAATGACCAGCTCAATGACCAGATCGCTGGCCCCTTCCTTGTCGAGATGGTTCTGTACCTCGTGCAGGGTACGCCCGGCCCGGATAAGATACTTCGCACCCGGACCGTGCGAAACGCTTGCCATCGGTGACCCAACAGCCGTAGAAACGTTCGCCGGCTGCAGAACGGCCGGTCCGACCGCTCCCGGCAGTGCTGCCACCGGTGCCTGCAGGGTGAAATCATTCCCAAAGTAACGCTTCAGCAGAATCGTCCGCAAATGATCACCCTTATCGCCGTAGTCACAATCGATCGTCATCATCTCTTTGAGCGTCTTCAGTATCTTCACGCACAGCTTTTCCTCCTTTTCTTCCAGCAGCTTTTCGGTGTGCTTGATGAGATGACGGATAAAGTCACCGGTTTCACACTTTTTGCGCGATTCGGTGTTCAGTGGGAAGAGCAGCTCCGACCGGTACAGGATATCCACCAGCAGCGATTGTTCCGCTTCGACCAGCGGCTTCAGTTTGTCCTCCAGCAGCGACACAATGTCCTGCAGCCCCTCGATGATGCTCCGATCCATGCGCATGATCTGCGACTGGGAGCGTTCCATCTTGGTCTGCTTGGTAACTAGCAGCCATTTGCTGGTTTGGCGCGAAAGCATGGCCGTTTTGTTGAACATCTTCACCACCTGGTTCTCGAGATCGATCGGGATGGCGATGCCGCGTGGTTTCGCTTTCTCCGAGAGCGTGCGGATACAGTTCTCCACGTTGAAGCGCTGCGACGGTGTGAGCCCTTTGCACTGCGTCAGTTTGAAGGAGTTCTGCAGGATCTTGACGAAGATTAGCTGCCGTTTCTGTGAAGGAGTACCAAGGAGAAGAAATTAGTATCCAGTAATGTACTTCTTTTGTTTTGTCGCAAGATGGCGCTAAAAAGCATAAACATTGAGGTTCACACGCGCCCTAGCTTATCTACGAAATCATCGAGCGAACCTTTCCAACTTCTAGCAATACTGAAAAGTCACACCACAGTGTCTTTTTGTCTTGCCTGACTGAGGAACAGCCTTTTCAACATCGGCAGCCGAACATCGTTCAAGCTGTTCTGCCGCAGCAATCGCTTGATCTGGTACCGCTGGCCCAAGATCATTCGATTCAGCTGCGTTTCCCACAAGCTGGCCGGTCCACCTTCCTCCACCCGTGGCTCTTCCGGTGCGGTATGCCGCTTGTGATTCGTTAATCGGCACAATCGAAAAATATCAATCATCTTCAATCACCAGTACACGGGCGACATGGCTTCAAACCCAATTACTACTACTAACCTGCAATGCAGTGCTCTGGTCGGAAAACTGACTGTTGAAGAAGGTCGTCAGTATGTTCATCACCTCGTTGCAGACGTAGTTCTCCAGCTGCTTGTTTGTGAAGGATCCACCCTTCACCACGTTGTTAATATCGATCAGGAACGACTTCTCGAACAGGCACCACATATGGTTCGACGAGTAGATCTCCTTCACCTCCACCTCCGTGTCGATGTAGCAGTGGCACAGGAAGTCCACGTACGCTACCTTCACCTCGGGAATGCAATCCGGGTGCGATATCATGGCCACGATATCGTCCAGCGCTAGCAAACTGTTGCACTTGATCTCGGTGTACACGTTCTTGCCCATCGTGCAGCAGGCCAGCAGCTTCACCAGCTCGATATGGTACATGAGCGGGCTCGGATCGGCCAGCGTACCCGCACTGTACGATCGCATCAGCTCGACGAAGTAGTTGAACGACCCCTTATCGTTGTAAAACACCAGCACCTCCTCGCCCGCATTCACGAGCTCCTGCATCACCATGTCCTGGCACTTGCGTATGAACTGATTCTCCGCCTTGATGATCGTCTGCAGGAACTTCAGATACTCCACGTGCCGGCCGTGTATCTCGATGCAGTGCACAAAGTGCTGCACCACCTTATCGCTCACCTCATTGCAGAGGTTCAGATTATCCTTGAAGATGGCACACACCGTTTCCGCCTCCAGTATCTATATGGGGACAAGACAACAGAGTGGAGATATTAGTGTGTCTTACTGGGGACATTCGCAACCAACTTACCCCCGGATTCAGGAACAAATCCAACTGCTTGTGCAGCAGTATCTGGTTCTGCTGGTTGCCTAGGCAGAAGTTTTGCAGGAACTCGTGCGCCAACCGCATCAGCTCGTTCATCCGATAGTCGTCCTTCTCGTCGTACGGGATCTGCAGCAGGTCCAACACGACCGTATGCACTCCAACGTTGCGCAGCAGGCGCTGCTCGTGCTTCCGTGGCTTCACGAACCCGTCCGGCCCAGTAGCGGTAATGCACAGCTTATTCATGCGTATCAGTATCTGCTGTATCTTCTTGTACTCTTGCGATTGTTCCGGATTCAGCTCCGGCCCCTGATCGAAGTTAAGCTGCGATTCTTGCTTCACGAGCTCCGGTTTACCCTTAGCGCTTGCCGATTTACCACCACCTCCAGCTCCTCCCTCACCCTGCTCTCCGCCTTTGCCCCCGGAACCATCGCCTCCTTCACCACCTTCCCCTCCACCACCGGCCAGCAGATCATCCGTCTGCTTCGACTTGTACACCCACAGCTCCGACTTCTCCACGCTCTGCCGCAGCACGTCCAGATCGGACTTGATCTGCTTGTACGACTCCACATCACTGTCGGACACGAGCAGCTGCACCTGCCGGAAGGCGTGCAGTACCTCGTGCCGCTGACTGAAATGCCGAAACAGTAGATGCAGCGCGCCAGACACCAGCGCTGGATACTCGTGCATGATCAGATGTAGCAGTACGCGCAGGAACGTCCGCCCACCTTGCCCGTCCAGATCGAGCGGATTGTACGTGTCCTCGGTGCAGCCGAAGATACCTTCCGCCTGGTAGCCGATCGATTCGAGGTCAATGTTTTTCTGCCGCAAATTGATGTTCTCCGCCGTCGGCGGCAGGCTTGTGTCGGTCGCTTTAGACCCGCCGCTGCTGCTTAACCCGTCCGTCATGGAAGTGCCACCCTCGCTCGACATTGTGCCGTGCCCTTCCGAGGTCGAATCGGACGCGTTGGTGGTAGTAGTGCTTTCAACCGTTGTGTTGCTCAGCGTTAGTGACACCTCGGAAGTTGTATCTCCACCCATACTACTGTTGGCGTCCTGCGACACACTGTCAGCTGGCGGCACCACCACCGAAACTGCGGGAGATGTTGTATCGTTCGTGGTAGTGGGAACGCCTCCACCACCGGGCGGTATGATAGTGGGCGTTTCGGGAACAATTACGGTAGGGGGCGCTAGTGCCGCACCGGTCGATGCCGTTTGTTCGTTCTCATCAAACTCGCGCTTGAATATGGACAGCAGACAGCTAATGCGATAGTCCAGACGAACGTCCAGAATGAACTGTAGGATTTCAATGATCTTCAGCTTGGTGTCCATCACAAGCGGATACTCTTTCATCAGCTGAGAAACGGACTTGCGGTGCTGTATCGTGGGCGACACGATTGCGGTCGAGATTGGACCGAGCGTGAGCGAGGTCATGACGGCACCCATATCACCGATGCGTCGCAATACTCCGCCTTCCGCTGAAAGGGGGGGAGGAAGTTTAGGAAACAAATGACTTTTAATGTATCGGGAGAAAGAAAGAACACTATAGCTTGGAGAAGGTAGAAATTTTGAACAACATTTCAGAAGCCAATTTAAGGAAAAGACACCATATACAAGCACTAGGACATCAAGATACGTTCAGTTTGGAAGGTTTTCATATTCTCGCATTATCATGATGGCACCGAGAAGCCGAGAATTTATGGTTTTGATTAGCTCCAGATTCCTTTCACCGTACTCCAACCCGGTTGTGCCAGTAGAAAGAGATTGACGCAAATGATGATGTCAAATACAGTGCCCGAACCCAGCAGCTAGCTTTATCATGGCACAGATTCAATTAGTCCCAGAAGAGATAACGAGGAGGAGTCAAAATGCGTGCGTCAATGTGCTGCGGAATAATATCGTGGCAGGAAGGGCAGGAGTTCAGTGGTGGGTGTTTGGGTGTGATGATTAGGCGTGTTGTTTAGGGGAGTTATGGAGTGGCTGAAACCCGAAGGTACTCTAAAATATAATTAGTGCTAAATTATGAATAACGTGCATAATGTCTTCATCCGCCTAGACGAGGTAATAGGATTGCTCCAAAACGGGGAGATTAAATTATAGCGTAATTGAATAATTCCAGCACACCAACCGGACAAGTTAGGGTACCTACATTGAGATTATGCATTCCTCGGATTAGGATTTTCCCGTGAGAAGTGTAGTGAGAGGCATTTTAGTACAAAACTACATATCTAAAGCGAGCAACGCTACCATGCAAAAGACCCAGACTTACCACCACCATCATTGCTACCGGGGACACCACCACCACCACCACCGATGTTCGCCTCCGGGATGCTGCCGGAGCGAAACTTGCCCGCACTCTTCGTCGCCTCGATGGCGGCCAGCACGGCCACGGTCGAGGCGGAACGGTTCAGCTTTTTGGGCAGCCCAAACTCGGTCGTTAGCAGGCCCCCGGCGCTCGAGTCGCTAGAATCTTTCCGACCGTTCGAATCCTTGCCGGCGTCCTCGTCCTGCACCGCTATGCCGGGCAGTGCGGTTCCCTGTTCGCCCGCTGCTGCTGCTGCTGCTGTTAGTATGTGTTAGTGTTGCCATTTCGTCAAGCGTGCAATGGACAGGAACAGGTTTCGAACGTGGCTCGTAGTTAGTAGTTTAGACATTTAGTTGTAAAGGTAGCGGAAAATCACGAGTTCCGTCCCGAAGACATAAAGTTAGAGAAAAAACATTCCATCGAAAATGCTCCCTCTACTACTAACATTAAGACTTAAAGTTAACTTAACAAACGGTTAATGTTGAAAGAAGAAGCGTTAAGCATAACAGTCCCGCGCGACACTTACAATCGATATGGCCAGTCGGGAGGCCCGTCCCGTCCGCCTCACTGCTCGACACGCAGTCCAGTATGTTGAGCAGCGTTTTGGTCAGCCGCAGCAGATCGCTAAAGCTGTAGAACCCGAAGTAGATGAGATCGCGCGCCAGCTTCACCACCTCGAACGTGAGCTTGTTTTGGTCCTGGTCGGCGAACCACATCTTCGAGACGACGTGATTGCACAGGTAGTCCTCCACGAACGCGATCGTTTTGTTGAACCGGGCCCGTACCGCTTCCTTGTTGCTGTCCAGCTGCTTCTCGATGTCGTAACTACAGACAGAGCGCGCGAGAGCGAGAGAGAGAGAGACATTACTGTACCCGGATATCTCACGGTAATCACGTACACCCGCGCCTCACTTACTCGTTGATTGACATGACGGTTGGTATTTCGGACCAGAGACGCGCATACTTGACCGGCGTTACCGGTTCCTGTGGGTCGCGGTCGACGTGCAGGTGCAGCATCAGGCGGCAGAATGACGCACGCAAATCGTACGGCACCGTCTTGTCCGACATGCAGCGCAGTATCAGATCGATGTCGAGATGCGGCGAGAGGTTGTTCAGTGCGAGGTACTGCCGGTTGAGGCACATGTTCGAGAACAGGTTTAGCTGGTGCCGGTAGTAGTCGAGGATGGCCGTATCCACTGCCCGCCCGATCTTGAGCCCTTGGGCCAGCCGGCTCATGGATTTTGATTGCTAGAATGGAGATGCAGAATTGGCACCATTTAGTGACTGTCTACTAGAGTACGCACTGAGTAAGAGTGAGTGAGTTGTTGGAAGCTGTAAGAATTCAAATCAGCATCAAGAGTCTTATTCAAAGTTTACACTCTTTTTCTTGAAAGATCTTGAACTCTTTTTGGGTTCAACTCACTCACTCTCTGAGTGAGAGTGAGTTGATGATCCAAATCTCTATAACCACTCATATACTCAGATTCAAATCACAGAAAAGAGCTAGTATTCTATCCTCCAGTCATTACCCTACACTTACCGTTCGATTCGTCCACATCAGCACCACTTCGTAGCGCTTCTTCTCGTCCAGCTTTCGCTTCCCGTTCGTGGTGCCCTTCGCATCACCCTCCACACCCGAGCTCGATTCATCCACCTCCCGTATCTCGGTAAACTCCCGATTGCCTCGCTCCAGCTCACTCAAGTACCCGAGCGGATCATCGTCCACCTCGCGCAGAAACGTTTCGATCAGTATGTCCGCATTCTTCGAGCTCAGCACACTCTTACATATCAGCTCCTGCGTGACCGCGATCGCCTTCTTGTTCGACACGCACAGATCGGACAGATAGTCCAGAAACCGGGACTGCCAGCTCTGCATGTTCTTCCGTACCAGCCCCACGAACGTTTCGATCTCCGCCGCCGTAATGTGCTTTTCCAGCAACTTCCTATTGTTGTGCAGCAGAGCGGTGATCGTATCCTCCGCCAGAATGTCGTACCCGATCTGTTTCTGCATCAGCCCGAAGTGTTTCGCAATGTACTCCTGGTTTTTGCGGTAGTCCTGCTGACTCAGCTTCAGTATCCGGTAGCACAGCCGGAAGATGTTCTTGAACGGTGCATTCTTCGGATCGCCCAGCTCGTCGATCTTCAGGAATGGGCCGTCGTTGTTCTTCGTCTCCTGAAACGGGCCCTGCAGGATCTTGAACAGCTGCTTCAGGATGTACTGCTCGCGCAGCAGCTTCTGCCGGTCGCGGTTCGGGTTGTTGATCGTTAGATCCAGTGCGTCCGATTTGTTCTGATCGTTCTCCTGCCCCGCGATGAAGAACACAATGTCTTGCAGTAGGGCGATCAGCGAACGGCGCTCGTTGGACGATATCGTGCCGTTCTCGAGCTTGGTACTCATCGCCAGCAGCAGCTTGCACGCGTCGTTGGCAAAGTCTAGGTCACGCACCTCGACCGGCGATACCGGGATGAGCTGAAACGCTTCCTTGTCTTCCTTGATCGCCGAACAGCCCACCTTCGACATGACGGGCTTGTCGTCGTCGATATCGATCGGCACGGAGGTCGCATGCACCCAGGTGTTGGAGCAGAGATGCCGCAACCGCACGTAGCTCGACTGTGGGACAAGCCCTTCCGGACGGGTGATGGTCGTCGAGTCGAGCTCAAACACTGACGCAATGTCGGTCGAATGTGGTACCGGTACGAGACGGAACGAATCCCCTCCCTGCGGGTGGCTCGAACTGCTCGACTTTTCCGTCCGCGAGATGTCTTCATCGATTTCCGCCGCCAGATAGTACCCAGTAGCTAGATGCTTGAACCGGAACAGCGAATTCCAGTGTCCCGCTCCACCCCGGCAGCTGTCGTGCTGGACGACCTCCACCTCCCACAGCGCCTTGCTGCTGGTGGCGGCCGTCGCACTGCTTCGCCCGGTGGTGCGGAGAAACACGTGCTGCTGCTTCTTGTACTCGTCCATCGTGAGGAACTTTTCCTGCTCGGCGTGAAACAGCCGCACCACGTCGCCACCCTTCAGCACGTCCTCCTGGTTTTCGCGCTGCTCCATGAACAGCGTTATCTTCCAGGAGGTGGACGAGTTCAGCACGTTCACCTCCTTGCTGCCCGGATTGTCCGGCAGCTCGTACGTGGCGGCTACGTGCAGATTTTGCCGGTTCGCATTGACCGGCTTCAGGATGACCTTGTCGCTGACGACCACATTGTCTCCGGCCGAGCGGAGCTTGTAGAACGGCATGATGTAGAACCAGGAGCCCTCGTTACCGTTCGCGTCCAGGTACACGCGCATCGCGTTCTTCTCGAGCAGTGCCGGCAGCCGGATGTTGACCGTGACGTACTTGTTCGATTTGAGATGCAACAGCTGGACGACGCTGCCGTACTGGACGACCGTGCCGAGCAGCTTCTTGTTTTCCGACTCATTCTGTTTCTTCTCTATTTCGGCCGCGTGCTGTGGTGGGTTTTTTTTTTGGGTGAAAGAGGGAAATTGAGGGGAACAAATTAATGAAAGTCTCCTTTGGGGGGAGCTGTAAAACTCTTCAACTGTCACGTATTGGGTGTGTGTGACCGACGTACAAATGGTACTCTAGGGGAAAATTATACCAAAATTAGTGTTGCGAAGGGCGATGGAAAACTTTCTATTGAACGCCACACCAAGTCCAAGACTCAATCCTTGGTCTTGTAACAACGGGCAAACTTGGACATTGAAAAGGAAAAAGTCAGCAATCATCAACATGAAGTTGGAACTTTTAACAGTTCATTTTCTCCATAGGAGACGACTTGACTTGGACACGATTAGAAGTCAAGCAATGAACAAATCATCACCTTTAGAAGTTTTTCGGCAAGGTTTTTAGAAGTTGTTGCAGGGCTTTTATATAGCCACGGGGGTGTTCAACCCAATCTAAAGTTATTGGAAATATCTGAATAGTATCTAAGAAATCTGAACTCAAACTCAAAATATGCATCTTTATATAAATAAAACTCATTATTTTAAGATAGAATGTTTCGGACTCTTCGAATTCTTTGTTGCATATTATACCGAACAATTATTGATATGTATTAGTCTTCTATTTGGCACATGCCGGCCTCTAAAAGACTTTCGAAACTTTTACAGGTACCAGTCTGATAGTCAAGTTCTAGCAACAAGGGGACCGATCGATAAGAGGCTTGAACCAACGACGGACATGTTGTTAAGCCGTGTGAGCTGACGATTGTACCATGTACAGCAATTGAATAACAAAAAGCTTGTTCTTCGTTTTGTTCGAAATGTTTTTCTAAAACAACTAATCTGTTGATTCATAGATTGGAGCAACAACAGGAAAATGTTGTCAAAAAGTTGCCAAATTCTGTCTTTTCCTTAAAAAGGCCAAACTGTAATGAGACAGTGAGAGCAGATTTGTATTGACTTTGATTGGTTAGAATGCTTTGGTCACTGTCAACGGTTTGTCATGGCATGGTGGTCATCAAAATCATTATAAATTCATTCATTCTAGTGCACTTGTTTTATCAGTAAGATCAACTGACCGTCATTTTGCAAAAGTTGTACGTGCAGACTTGAGAAACGCTCTTTATCTAGCAGTTCTTTTGAAAATGATTTGCAAATTAAATGCCATTTGATCTCAAATGTAGTCTTTCACCAATTGACAAAGAAATTAAACACCTATGACGATGCATGATGCAGTCCCGTGGTACAATCGTCAACTCGAACGACTCAATAACATGCCCGTCATGGGTTCAAGTCCCGAATAGACCATGCCCCCATACGTAGGACTGACTATCCTGCTATGGTAACAATAAGTCACTGAATGACAGGTAGGCCTTGATCGACAGCGGTTGTTGTGCCAAAGAAGAAGAAGTTTGTTTCACCGGGATCAACCCATATGGAGCCGCCCAGTTATTCTTGTGCAAAATGGTGGTAAACTACAATAATGTTAAGAAGTTTAAAAATTTCTAAATTTAAAATCAAATCTAAATATAAGAAATTATCTGATCTCTGCACTTCCAATTGCTGAGTTACACTCTCATATAAGTAATAAAAAACAATGCAAACCCCTACTTACGTGCAACCGCTTGAGCAGGCTCGTATCGGTGTTCGTTGTCGTGCTTTGTTTGGCCGCCTTCCAGAACTGCTTCTGGGCGGAGTACCGGTTCATGGGGCAGATTTTGATGAGACAGTCGCGGAACTTTTCCGGCGGATCGTTCAGATCGCCTGCCCCGGGACACACGACCACACGATCATCGACAAGGCTGTCAGGGAGTAAAGAAACAAACAAGAAAAGATAGTCAATCGAACCACGGAGAACAATAGCATGTAGTGCAGGGGACTTCACTTACCCGAGGGTACTGAGAAACCCGGACACACTTCCCTCCGAGTACAGGGACACAATGTCCCCGAGATGCAGAAAGCTAACCGATCCAATCGTGCTGTCACCCATTCTGTAGCCGGGCTGTGTATTTGTGTGTATCTATTGCGTGTTCCGTCCCTGTCTCACTAGACAGAGAGGCACTCGATGTTGTTCCCGGCTTTGGGTTTTTTTTTGTTCTAAACCTCGAGGTATTGTTTTCCAAGATGATTTTGCTGTCTCAGGGAAATCCCCGCTTAAAAACGGGGAGGTTCACCGCTAATCCTGACTTGTGGATGGGGTTTGTAAACCCCTTGACGGAAAGTACTTAACCTATCTTTCTTTTTTGTTTCACTGTCTCTCGCACACTCTCTCTCTTTTTATGTTTTCTTTTCACTTATGATTTTGTACTGCAAAGAAGAATAAAAAATGAGGCCGTTCAGTAGTTACTCAGCTGTCCTCCCCGTTCACACTTCCTCGGGCACTCGTAGTCCTTTTTTGCCTGTGAAGCACTCGCTCTACAACACCACGGATCGATGAATACACTTTGCACGAGTGGTTGACCATCATCTGTAAGTAGCGAAAAGTACGAACAAACACCATAAGGAATTAGAAGGGATAGCATAGCAAAAGTGCAATCGGTTTGGTGTAAAGCGTTCAGATGGAAGACCAATTAGACGGATGACAGAGCGTGGTATGAATATTTTAGCTCTAAATGGTACGCGAGATGACGGTTGGTGAAATTGAGCACCCTGGCATCGTAAAAAGCAAGGTGAAAAACAAAACTGTTGCAGAAATTGATGTAAACTGTACGCAGAACGAGCCGAACGAGCTGAACAGTCGATTAATATGGACCATATGGATGCGGAGAAATGAAAATGTGTTTCATTGAAATGTTGGGGGGAGAAACAAAAATATTGTACCATAAATTCGGTGAATGTGGATCGCGTTTCGAGAAACAGCTTGCTGGTAAATTGAGGTAAAAAAATGAATTCCATGACTCGTGGACTGTTATAAAATATGTTCATAAACCATATGGCAGGGTTGGTGGAAGTTTGTGGAAGATAATAAAGTAGTAAACACAATAATTAACTTTGCCCGAGGAAAATGTTTCCCGGCTCGGTATGAAATGTGCTATCTGTGTTGAACCGTTGTAGATAGCAGGTTTACTTCTTAGTTTTAGAAGATGTCATGTTTGTCGTATGTATACAGAACATTCCATTTGATTTTAGACACCTGCATTTTAAAGAGATGTTCTATGTTGCAAGCGCTACTCTTTACGTTTGGTAAGATCATCTGTCGCCATAATACCTCTTCCGCTACCTTTGTCTCTATTTTTAAACAATATTTTCCAGAAACTGATATGAATTCAAAAACTAGTTTGTGTTATCACCAAAATCATTAGGTTAACAGAATACTCAAAAAGGCTCATTTTCATACACGATCTTTCGATTCCGGTCACTGAAATCTAACAGAGTTATAAACAATTTAAAGCAATACAGAGAACCTCTCACAACGAGTTCCCCTCTATAACGAGTTTTTCGTATAACGAGCAAATCTAAATGCTCTGCAAATACCCCTCTTAAAGAGTAAAATCTCGCATAACGAGCAATGTCATGTTTGTTCCCGAAAAGAAATCATAACGATTTCGCGAGTTTCAATTCTAAGAATTGTTAAATATCAAGCTATTTCCAAAAGGGAGCAGTGTATAAATGTGGAGGAAAAGCGTAACGGAGATGGTACATTAACGCCCACTTCTAGTCCAAAATTCACGAGGTCATACACTGGGCGCGTAATCTTCACGTCCAGATAACTCTTTTCCGATCAGATTGCGGAGTTGAGAGTTTTTCTGCGCTTATCGACATGTGGAGTAAGTAAGGTATTCGGCCGTATCGGGGTGGTCGTTCGTTCCCGGGAACGTTCGCCGCGACGCTCATTTTCACTCGTTTCATAGCCCTCTATGATTAAAAATTAGAAAACCGTCTAGGTTTTGTTCTGCCCAATCTAGTGCTACAACCCTGTCCACTCATGAGCGACGATCGTTCTTCGACGAACGACCACCCCGATACGGCCGAATGTCTTCAATTTAATTGCTCCATTTCCTTCTTTGTCTTATTCGACAATATTGGAGGCTCTCCTCGGCTCTTGCCAATGTTGAAGACTTGCATGCATACTTGATCTACTTGCTCCTGAAGGTGAGAGTTTCGATACTAAGAATTGGCCAATGCATTACTGTCGCCAGTTGGAGGTGTTCCGTGTGGTTGTGATGCATATAATCCCAATATATCTGCGCTTTGCTTGACCTGGAACCAATTATATTACTTTTCATACAAATTGTATGAACAAGAGCCTCCCGCATAACGAGTTTTTCGCACAACAAGTGAGTCATTGGAACGAATGAAAGTCGTTATGAGGGGTTCCACTGTTGTTTCAAATTCATTTTTAATTGTAAAGCTGAACTTTCCATTTCAGATATATTGTGTGCATGGTTCCATGAAAAAAAGAATGATATCTTAGTTTGGAACTCCCATACAAAATTCAGAAGTAAGCAGAATGGAATGAAATGAGTGGAGATGCCTGGTACTTTTTAAAGTTAACATATCACACTGGATCATTTGCCGATTTCATTAAAAATATAATGTATAGAGGCTTACGTCGAAGTACAGCTTATTCGTATGTTTTTTTTTAAATGTATCTCATTTTAGTCAATATTATAAGTAAAGTATTGAAATGAGCAAAATGTCGTGAATACTTTCATTAACTCGATACGAAAATATACAATACAATACGATATCATCATTGAAACTAAACTAGCCCATTAAATGTGTTCACGTTTTCTTCCCAATCTGTGTGTCACTTCTTCTAAAATTCAATCTTTGTATGCAAAAACTATAACCAAACTTCCCAAAGTCAATCAAGAGATTGGCGGATTAAAATAAAATAAATAGAACATCAACACCTTGCGGCTGTTGAGCGAAGCGCTGTGCGAAATCACAACCCTCGCGCAGGCAGATGAATAAACAAAAGCTAATGAGTGAACGGATTTTATCGCACTTGGAGATGCATTTAAAGGGAGCAAAGAGGAGGAGTGAGAAAGTGAGGGCATCAAAACACACAAACGCCTTGCAAGGAAACTTATCGCACCTCTACAGCACACGCTTTCAAGGTGAAGAGATGCGTTATTCCGTGCGTCATTCTTACGCGATGCACATTGTAAAACGATCGTGCACATTTAAATATTCATTTTATGATGATCAAACACCCAACCCATAAGAAGATAAGATTGAATCTCTAATAACAAACCACTTCCAGCGGGTAATCGAAACGCTTGATTTTGATAATGAATTTAATCCAGCTTGAAGCTGACTTCATCGCTTCCACTACACACTGCGTACCATCGAACCGCAGTGAGGATATAAAAATAAATCGTAAACAACGATCAGATCCAAATCGATTCTCTGATATCGTTAGAATCATTGGAAATGTACACAACCAGGGTTCATAAAAATACGCGTGTCTGTTTCCTGCTGGACGTTGGTACGTGCTGTTTGCTCTATGATTTTCCTGATTTCACTTCAAGGTTCCGGATGTATGCTCGTCCTTTTCGAAAAAAAAATGGTTTAAAATGGAGCACTCCGTTTGCCCCAATTATTTGCTCGTTGATTTCAGATTCCGGGCGGGTAAAACTGGAACGTATCTGACCGTTCATTTTGCTGTATTTTGTGTGTTTTTGTGGGAAATCGAATAAGGATTGTACCACCTTCTGATACTAAGTGTTGAATCCAACTACAAGTGGTATTGATTTTAAATCCACTTTAGATAAACATCGCTATCTGATATGAAGAAACCAAAATGGAGCACGCACCGAACGAATGACTTCTACACTTTCACTCTTTCAACTTCAAACATCATACGCAAAACCACGGTATGTGTACGATACACGTTGTACTCTGAAAGGTGTGTTTCCTCTCTAGCGCACTGGAACGCCTTCACGCCAAGCAACGGAAAAAAATTGAACCAAAAATCGAAACTCTAAAATAGACAACCGTGACTAACTAAACAAACGCAACGATGTGCGCTTCCTCAACGATACGCAGTGGTTTTAACGCCCGCCAACCTGACCAGTCAAAGAATAATAAACATTTTTCCCCTGCACACACACACCACACTGGACGGTGCACACGGAAAGAAGCGCCATGACATCATGTCGTGCCAGTGATTTGCTTCTCGGGCGGTGCTGAAGTGTGGCGCTGAACGTACGATGAGATGCGATATTCTATGAAATCGGGTAAGGCAGCCAGAGTAATTGGACATGATTGTGCTAATAAATCAAGCTGCTAAGTGGTATCGAGGGTGGTAAGGTTTTTGCACGGTTGTGGTTGAGATTGTCATCCGCCGGTGACGATAGGGAATGATATGCGGTGTACGTTGAAATGCGAAATAGTAGGCACATTTTTTGTTATTGTAGAACACTGTAAGGCATATGCTTTAAGTGGTTGGTGTAGCATAAAGTGAATTGGTTGAAGATCTTACAGGTCCTCACTAATGCCTATAATAGATGTGTTTGTAATTCATTTTGCTATAGTGCATACGAGACAGATGACAAAGATTCATTTAAAAAACTTAATAAGAATTCTAAATATTCCAATTGACAAGACATGTGTTCTCTTCTCACAATCGAAAATTACGCATAAGGTAAAGTTTAACCAAGATAAAATATGCATTAATCAGAACGAAAAATTTATTACAGATTATGGTTTCTAATATCTCACTGATTTTAGACCAACTCATATTTAGAAGAAAAATAATAAGTCCATCAACGAATACCAAAGATTTTCTTACTAAGATAAATTATAATAAAATTACTTTAAACCAGTTTAAAAATCATTGTTATTCGTTTTCTCGTTAAGCGCTATCAACTAAGTTTGCTGAGTAGCTAAGCTTGTACATAAAATAAGGTTATATTATATAAGAAAGTGTCCCATCCAACCTACGCAAGACTCTAAATAATAAATAAACAACAAAAAAAACTGTCATATTTGAATAATGTGCCCGATTCCCTTTTAAGACCGTAAGCTTAAATTTCAGCCTATTAGCTGTTTGCAATGTATAGCAGTTTTCGAGCAGCTATCTTAGTGGGAATAATATGCAGTTGGACCTATCCTACGGTGCATGTATTTAAAATGCTGTTTTTTATTGCTTCTGCTTCTGAATGAAGGATTTAAGAGTGTTTTATGCACACGTCAAGCCCCCAGAAAGCCTGTTTGAGTAAACGTTTTCACCCGTCCTGTCAAAAAGAGACGTTCAATTTTGATTATAAAACCACCTGGTCTACATACACTTTGATTCTAGATTTCACCACCTCTTTAATGCACCTTGAGATAAATGAAAGCATGACCTTGTTTTGACATTTTTGCGAACAGGTACTCGAATCTTATTCTAACTTTGAGGCTGAAATAATCTAGGCTGATAATCGCAGGCTAATTTTGTGTGTGGTTTTGTATGGAATGTAAGGATTTCAGCCGCTAACTGTCAAACTGGCATATAAAAAAGCTGGCTAGTATCGTGAAACGCCCCAATCTTGGTACGATTTTGATGTCAGCTTGAAGTTCATTAAGGAAGCAATTGAAGTGATCATGCTTATCTGCAAGAAATAATGCAACGGAACACGTTTTTGTACGAATATCAGTTTTTATGATAAAATTGTTCTATATAGTTTATGAAAACCCAAACGAAAGCGTCTCAAGACAAAGGGTTTGGTATATATTCAGAACAAGAACATGAGAATTTCTATATCCTCTCTGTCATGTTTCATTTATCTTTTTTCTTTGGTACCAGGGATTCACTGTACATTGACTTTCATCCCACAGACATAGCCCAAGAACACGCAACATGACACGAAATAAGGTCATCAATAGCGGAAAGATTGATGCTGCTTAAACCACATTTTAACTAGAAGACAATCGACCGTATCATATGTCACACATCATCATCATCATCATCATCATCATCATCATGACATGACATGACATCAGTGTATTCTAGGGTGTACATTATCATGTTGCTCCCTAAAATAGGAACACTCAACTGCTAAGCTCTAATTTCACAAATTAGAAATGCTCGGATTGTTCCTCAACGGAAGGTAAATGGCTCACTTCAGGAATGTAATATTTATATCGTTTCTGTACGCCTTCCATGCATTTTGTTCTGCAAAATAAAATATTTTTTTGGTTTTCAGATAATTATAATACATAAGAAAAAATAGAACGATAATGTACTCGTATTTCGATCCGCCAAACCATCGTAACCGTTACACGCTTCAATATCCTGCAGTACAACCATTACCTGTAATCTCCTTCTCCCCGGAAACGTGAGCAATTGTACCACCAACCCGGGCATACTAAAACCGAATTTCATATGACCTACATCCGAACACGCGGCAAAGCAACAAGCCGTGTGCCATTGCAATGCAAAAAGCGACCAGAAAAATCAATAACCGATTTCCTCGCTAAAACCTCACGTACGGTAAGGGTATTATGCTGTCCTAGTACCAGCGCAACCGTACCCAACAAATGGAGACGCATGGTCGCGCATTTCAAGAAGCCGGCACATACCATGCCACCTTGTAGGTGTATGTGTCCCAATAGTTTACAAACAAATGTTGCCAAAACCGATGCCAAAGCAACAGTTATTTGTTGTGAATGTTCCTGCTGCGCCGTTGCTTTGTTGTTATGTGTTTTGGTTGTGTTGCGGTGAATTAGCTAAATGCATCGGCCGTATCAAGTGGCCGTCGTATCGTTGATTAATTGCGGTTTAAGATCTTTTGCCGCCGATCGGAACGGCACGCCTAACTTGCACTGTGGGTAGTCATGGGAAGCCGAACCCGTTCCACCAATGGAGAGAGAGAGAGAGAGAGAGAGAGACAAGGAGAGACAGACGATCAATTGAACGTCAATTTCCTTCAATTGACGTTCGTCAATGCGTGTCAGTGACTGCGCCCGGTTCAATTGGTTATGCATCTCGCCGTGCGAATATTAAGGTCGAATGTGAAATGAACTAAGAAAGAAGAGTAAAATGACCTTACAGTGTAAATTTTTATCCCTTCAGTACCAAAGAATATCTACCAAATGCTTAAGAAAAATGCAGAAAAAGAGCAGAACTTAACTTTCACCAGCAAGATTTACATAACGACCTCTCCCCGCTTAACGATCATGCCCAGGAGCTGTCAAGCCATAACCTAATGCAAAAATGCTATTTGAAAAGGGTAAAAGCTAGACAAAGTGTAGAGAAAGTGTAGTCCTTTCATTTACATTTCCTTCTCCCTCGGTTGCAGTAAAAAGCGAGCAGACATTCGCCGTCGTTGTACGATAATATTGGCCTTATTTCTGCTGCCTGGCATTGGGTTAGGGGTTTAGGAGAGGAATAGCAGGGAAAAGCTATGTAGAATGGTACAAAAAAGAAACTACAACGCCACGAACGTCTATACATCCACAGCACCAGCCACCAGGTTGTGTTTCACAACCATTTGCCTACGCCTAATTGGCATTTCCGTATGGTTTCCGTATTTATTCCCTGGTGTTACGATTTACTTGCTCTGCTTTTCTTCTGCTGGCGGTGTATTTCCTTTCCCATTATTCCAGCGTACACAGTATATATGAGCGTTACCGAACAAATTGCACACAGTGCGGGAACGAAGTAGAGAATCCAATCCGACGGTGGTGAAAATTGCCCGTTGCACAGTGAACTGTTATGCGGTGCAGATTATCTAATACAGGAAGCGGTCGAAGCTCCAACACTGTATTGTGATTATTGCAGTACCGCTTTTGTAGTGTTGGAGTGGTGGAAAGGAATGGTGTTTTCAATGAAATGTTCCACCATTGAAGGTAAAAATAGACTTGCAGAGGGTGTTTTGTGCATGCCGAGATTCAGTGCCGCAATTGCAATTTAGTTCAGCTGTCGAGTGCGAGATAGCACACGTGTAGGAATATCCTTTTTTGAATTTATGATGGCAATGAGTGCAGCAGCATAGCTTCTACCAACAGTCGGGGGAACATAGCAGCACAAAAGAACGTACTTTTGAAGCTTTTGTGACGTGTATGTGTGTGTGTTTCTGTGCCGGTGAAATAATTGGAATTCAGAGCAGCCTTTCTCATGGACAATGTGAAATTTCTACCGAAGAATTCCTGCACAGAAAGCCCTCTTCTAATCGACACAGTTCAGCCCACTGTTACGGCATGTGCAGGATTTCTCACCTTACGAAACACGCGCACACGGCTGGCACGGCTTTGCTTCACGCACGGTAGCCAACACAAACGCACCGTGAAGGCAGCCGGAAGTCACCAGAGCACTGTTCGCCAGCCGAAACGGCAACCATTAAATGTGATGATTTGCGAACCAGTTTCTTACTAGCTGTTTCTTACTTGGCCAAGCTTGTTCGGTCACCGGATGCACCGGACGGTACTGGTGTCCGTAAGCAGGAAGTCACACTTCAGGAGTTCCTTCATCATCACCAACGTTAAAGGTGGGAGAACTACCGGATTTCGAAGCGACGATTACGTGACCACAACAGGGCAGCCATTTGAGATGGGCTGTTCGTTCGTGTTTTTTTTTTCATCACCCGAGGTGGACCCCTAATGCTTGGCACGAGCACGACAAAACGGAAACGATCCCAGCGGGGGCAAAGGCGTGGAAAGTACGCTAACGGACTGATGGACGTGTGACGGGTTCTCGCGCTGTGCTAGACACTCTGTGTGAGTGTGTGTGTGTGTGTTTGATACTACGGGATTTCCAAGTCCGTTTAATGTGCGCTTCGACCCATCACTACCAGTGCAGCAATCATTTGTTCACACAAAAATGGGGGTGTTATCACGTTTCTATCAGACCGAGCTCCCTTGTAGAACCTGAGACTGAGTGCGGGAGTCATTTTTTGTTGTTGCTTTTAGTTTTGTTTTGTGGGCCCTACCGACACAATGCGCAGCATACCATTACATGCGGTTGACACCCTTACTACCCTTACTCACGAGGGGACACGAGCGTATGTTTTGTTTTTTAACATTTACAAGGGTAAGCCAACACCTGGTTCAGTGTTACACTCGTTGTGCGGTGTTTGTTGTCTTTGATCGAAGCAAGCGTGTATATTGCGTTTGAAAGGGGCTGTGAGGGAGAGAGAGAGGGATACATTTGAAAACTTTGAAGAATCGTGTACTGAAGCACGAAGCACGAATAACGAGGAACTGGATCGATCGAATGTTTAAGCGTAGCCCTACAAAGGTCACCACGCACTGCTGCATATTAATGAGAGGCGGGGATGGAGATCCAACTCAACATAATGTTTGGTGCCTGAATTTTGGTATGCCTACGTACGTCTATCTGTACCAAAACTCGAAGTTTCGAAGGGAAAACAAAGTTTTTGATCAACATTATGAATTCTGTTACTAAGAATAAAGTCCCAATGGATCAACAAAAAGGCATAGGTGAAGTAATTGAAGAGGCTGGAGGACAGATTTTCTAAAATAACTTTCTTTTTTTGCTGATTTTTTCGCATTTGTAATCCACATTGAAACTTAATTGCAAGTTTTCAGCCCATTAAGATCTGAGTAAGATTTCTTCATAAAAAATGATTCTACTAACATAAGTAAATCACAATAGACAAGACTCAGTACATGAAATCAAATCTCAATGTCTCAATCACTAACGATAGTGTTCGGCATACCAAAATGAGAGCAAAGTCCATGAAACATTTCAACTGTGGATTCTGTAGTAATTCGTTGTCGTTGCAATTATCGCAAGCCATTTTGAGTAACCATCAATTACTAGTAGAACATATAATCCATCGATTGGTCCAGCGAAGTTTATGTGTACTCTTTGCTGCACTTAGACCAAGGTATAGGAGCGTCTGAGTTTTCGCGGAAGAAACGCGCGCTTTGCAAGATCTTGCCATTTCAGCTATGACGGAATCATTCAGCGTTACTAGTCGCTAATTTCTAGCTATTGCCTTCATTCACTTCATTCCGGGGTGCCGATGAATGGTCACTATTCGCAGCCTTAAAGTAGTGTTCCTCTGTGGCTTAGAGAATAAAATATGAAAATCGCCGAACTTCACTATTTGTAACTACTTTGTATTGTACCAAAAGATAATTTGTACTCTTCAATAGGATCGCTTAAGGATCGCGTCGGATTGAAACGTATAAACATCTGAATGAAATAAACGAATACAATTACTGGGGTCCTTTCCGTTTTAAGTTCGTAGGCTGAAATTTCAGCCTGTCAGCTGTTCGCATTGTGTTGCAGTTATACCACCTGGACTACATACACTTTGATTCTGAATTCGATCACCAGATCTCTTTAATGCACCTGTAAACACCACCTTGTTTTGCCATTTTTCGAGCAGGTACTCGAATCTAATTCTAGCTTTGAGGCTAGAATAATCTAGACTGAAAATTGTAGACTAGTTTTGTGTGTGGTTTTGTATGGAGTGTTTACATGATTTCGGCCTCCAACTGTCAAACTCTATACAAAAACTGACTAGAATCGTGAAGGGCCCCACTATTAGACTCTAGTGGTACTAATAGACTCTAAAGACTGGAAGATATTCTTGTTATTGAACGCCACTCACTTATTTTTTAAGGTTTATAAGAATGTTCTGTTTGGCGTCTAAGGTAGAGATGCCGGCCTATACAGGCTTTCGAGACTTTATTCAGTTCCACAGCAATCCCGGATAGTCATTCCTTGCTACGGGAGGACGGTACATTCTAAGCTTGCCCCATGACGAACATATTATTAAGTCATACGAGTTGACGAAGATGGTTTAATTTCCCCGCAATTTCTAACTCGAATCAAAAGACATCCGATAACGAGACATCTCCCTTCTGACAATAGGACAGCTGTGATTGTTTTGCGTTGCCTGCCTTTAAATAAACGAGGTTGCCTGCCTTTAAATAAACGAGGTTGAACAATCAATTGTTAATTAAACAAAAAGGTACGTTCAGATAGAAATAAATAACACACACACACACACATCAAACTCCGAAGGCTTTCAAGCAGTCAGATTCATTTGGAAATTTTCAATCACAGACAAGAAACAAAAGAAAATTCAAACCACAGCGAACTGTACTCGAAGCACGATTCTTTCAAACAACAGAGGGTGGTTGAAAATTTGCATTTTCCATTACGTTTCCGAACACATTTCCCCAGCGTCTCCAGCGCGCTTTCCAATCTTCTTCGAAAACAACTTCCTCAATCTTATGTTTGATCGTTTGCAGAAAGACCTTTCGTTTTATGTGATTCTTTTGAACTTTTTCCCATTTTCTTTCGGGAAATCTGTGAAAGCCCAACGAGTCTGCTATGTGCAAACGTAGCGCCCGTTCACAGTTTGCAATCGATATACATAGCTTCACATACTGCCGCGTGATGGTTCTATGCTGATGGTTATGCTTTCACTTTGCCGGTCGTTGATAAAATGGTTCCGTTTCAGGGAGATCTAGCAAGGAACGGTTAAAGATAAAACGGAGCAAATTAATATACGTGCCCAATTTAGATCAATATTTGCTCCATTTTGAACCACCGCTCCCTTAAACCCATCGGCCCTAGGGATCGTTTTGAATGCTTGTGGTTCTGTGCCACCGCAAGTGAGTACGTCCGAGAAAGATTTATGAGGCTCGCTACATCAGTAATTCTTCACCAGCTTCCATATCTTTACTGCCCTGCCTAGACTTAGGAAGGCATATATTTATGAGCAACCATAAGGCGGCTATCACAGAAAGAAAGATATCACAAACAGACACCCCCGCGTCGTCCCCTGATAAAACGTGCTGAATAGAAGACATATTATTTTACTATCTGTCAACAGCCGGCAGCACACAAACGGTGCTGGAATTTATGAGCCGAAAAGCAAAACCCAGTAGCACGAGGACGTCCAACAGACATTGGCATAGGCCGTCAAGGAACTGATTTTTCATTCTTTAATTGACAATAATAAATTCATCAGACAAGCGTTCTATCGCGCACACAGACACACATTCAGAGATATCATTATTCTGTGCGTGAAAACGGTATTATGATTAATCTATCTCCGTGTCGCCCGGGTCGGCGTTTAGCAACATTTAAATCCCACACGGACAGTCACCATTAATTATTTCCACTCCCTTCAATGCCTTCCTACCCGTGTACCGTTTCTGCCCGCGCAAACCGGGTGTTGCAAATCATTTGGCAGAATTATCATTCTGGTGGCCGACAGGCAAGCATTACTGACACAGCGCGCAAGGGGTTTCATTTGGTGTTTTTATGTGAACCAGTTTGTCCGTGACCCCTTTTTTTACTGACGCCCAATTACAAATTTATAATGATTTGTGTACGCATACGGTTGGTTTCCGCCCCATTTTTATTCTTTGCCATAGCGACCATTTGCCTCACTGCGCTACTTGTGTAGCGATGGGTTTTAGCGCGAGCTGGGCGGACATTCTGGACAAGGAAAGGCTTGATTGCTTCTTTCTCACTTCATTTCTTAAGGGGCAATTTCAGTACATGGTTTGAGTGTGGAAAAGATACCGCATTTAATGTCCATGGAAAGAGTAAGTTTCAGGTGTGGAATTTTATTTTTAAGAATTTTATGAGTTAGAAGGACTGCTATAAAGATCAAATAGCATTAACGGATTAATTGACTTGATTTAGTGCTCGATTAATTGACTTTATTTATCGCTTGCTATAGAAGACCAATGCTTTATAATGTATTTAATTGTTATATTCTACTCTCCGGTCCCGTGGTACAGTCGTCAACTCGAACGACTCAATAACATGCCCGTCATGGGTTCTTGGGTTCAAGCCCAGAATGGACCGTCCTCCCCTAGCAAGAATTTTGACTATCCGGCTACGTGGTAATGAATTAAGTCTCGAAAGCCTGTATTGGTTTAGGCCGGCATGTCCGCGTAGGACGTTACGCCAAATAGAAGAAGAAGAAGATTATATTCTCCCAGCTATTTAAACTTAAATTTAAATTCTCCATTGCCAGCTCAAAGTCAAAACGTGAGTGTAGTGTATCTTGAAGATATCTTTGGAGCAAAATTAACGTTAATTTCAATAAATACTCCATGGAATAGAGCACAGACAATTGTTGGGAGCCATATTCTTTTGTTTGGTATACAAAACGCCAATACTTTCACTTTCAATCGATCACTAAATAGGCTTTAAAGAGGACTAATCGAATCATCAATCAACTGTATCAATAAATTTGAGCTATTTTTAAACCCCGAAAGAACGATACACAATCAGGCGATAACCGAATGTGAACATGCTAATGGATTATCGTCTACCCAAGAAGATGCCACGGTTCAGGGCAAATATGTTTTCGACAGTAAATTTGTGTGAAGTTGTTGTCTGATTTGGCAGCCCGTAACCGTAACCGACAGGCGGGTAGCCACGTGTGTTTATAGCTAGGTAGAGACACGATCGGAAACATTGATTGCCTACAGTTGTGATGGTCTCACGCAGCTTAATTTTAGACTCATTCGTGATGCTTCTAGATGTAGCGCAGGGACAATAATATGACCGGAATAATAGGTTCTGCGAAAAGCGAGCAACTCAACATGTACACTGCAGTGTTTGAATAATCGTTGTTGAGGATTAGATAAATATTAATAAAAAAAATTATAACAAAAATAACAATCAAAACGACTCAAAGTTTATTGGGCAGGCAAGAAATCAAATCATATTTTTTGGTTACAATCTAACTACACAGCAAAATATTAACCAAATGCAAATAACCAGCAGAGAGTTTTCTGGAATTGGTGTGGATTTATGTATCACTGGTTTTCTCCGAATTCATCCCACTTCCCGAGCGCTTCTGGAGAACCAATTGGCGCTACAAAAAATAATGCCAGCTCGAATTGCTGCTTATCGGTGAACAAATAAACAAATAAACCAACTTCAACATCCAACCTTATACCCTTTTCTTCTCCGGTCCTCCACCATAGAGAGAGACTCCACGGTGCCAGATCGAAAGTCAGCGGCAGCACCGAGTGAAAGGTAAATTGAGTTTGGAGAAGTAGCGCTGTGCCTTTTTGGCTGTTGAAAGAATTTTGGCAAGCTGGCATACATTTTTTTCTTCTCCCCAATTCCATCCCGAAGGCCCTGGCATGTGATGTAGGGGGAACACGGTATGGACACCGCAACGGAGTAGCGCTAACAATTTATGAGCGTAAAAAGTGTTTCAGTTTCAGTTGCTTTCTCGTTCACGATCACGAGCTCACTTTTCTAATTTCGATTTCCAACACCGGAATCCGATCCGCTGTGGTAAAGGGAGGTTGGAAGAGAAGGTTTTTTTATTTCCACCACCCACCTTTCTACCCCCAGAGTTCAATTCTTCTCCAAATGTGCTGCCAAATGTACTGTTTTCTGGTTCTGGGCCCCCTTTCAACAAGCGCTCCGAGCGGCACAGTTCCATTTTGGGGTTGGCGAATCGAAACAAAGCATAAACAAACACACGGTACATGTGAGAGCAAGCTGTGCGTTCCCGATGGCGGCAGATCTTGCGCCCCGCAAGGGTTACATGAACTTTCGACTTTGAACCATCCAAAAAGGTGGGGCACAACGTCGAACCAGCAGCATATCTTTGCTTGTGTGAGCACAGCTTGGTTGGCGTTACCGGTGCATATCGGTTAGGATTTTCGTAAAGGTAAACCAAATGTAAGCGAACATTCCCCTTTCTCCAGCAGGTGATTTTTCAATTGTGTTCTGCTGTCTGTTCTTACCGCAGCGCACAGCTCGTTGTACATAGTGAAGGCGTGTGCTGTAAAAAAATAATGCTTTATGTCGTGCAGGAGCATTGCGACAAAGGTATGTAGGATAAGAAAATGTGTAGGAAGGTAAAGGGCGTAACAGTGTGTGGGATAAACCGGCTTGGATTTCCACACTGGCATAAATCTTGAAGGTTGAAGGCGTTTGAAGAGTTTAACGAACATCAAGAATAGAAACTAGAGGCGCTAATAACCAAAAGAGAGTTCCCAATTCTTACCAAAAGAGAGTTTACTAACTTAGCTAGATGTTTTCCGTTTTAATCGTCTCAAAATTATGTCATAAATAATTTTAACATGCTTCACACTCTGTATTACAACATAGGCCTTATAGTGCAAAGTTCTTCTCTCCAGAACACAAATATAAAACGATAGTTTTAGGAACACTTTTTCGTCTGTATTTATTTTTTAAAACATTTTGCACCAATTCCAACTACCCTGACGATAGTGACGTTTACAATGCCGATCAGGGTTTACTAAAGCCTTGTAACTTCCACCCTCAGCAACAGTTCGCCAAAAGCAAGACACTTGTTTCTGGTTTAGAGCGATTTAATAATTCACAAACATCTGAACCAGCGTGTTACACCCTCCGCCGTTCTGAAAGGATGCAGATCTTTGTGCAATGTACTGCTGTTTAATAATGTAGCTTAATTACGTTCCGCGACTCACGGGGAAACGAACACACTGTTCAGATTGCAGCTTTCTTTTCTCTGTCGTTGAGATAAATTGAATTAAATATTGGATGATAAAGGTAATGCTGTTTTTTTTTTTAATTTTGTATCCTTTGTTTCTGCTCTTGGATTATTATTCGAATTAATTCAAATACTTTTCATATTTTTCTGAAGCTCCTAGTCTGTTTTTAGAAGTATGTTAAGGACCATCATACAATTATTTCCAGACGAACGTAAAAAGAACATTTCAATACGATTAACAGTTTTTGTCACATTTCGTTGTTAAAAAATATTATTAAAAGGTTTTTGCGATGAAATCATTTTTGGTAATTACTTTACAACTGATTAAAGTTGTATCTTGATAAACAAACACTGCTATAGTTACTGCATTGCCTCCTCTCTGCTTATCGAAATAGCTACTATTAGTGAAATTTATTGTATAATGATACAGAACAGTTGCAGCCACAGGAAGCATTCTTTGTTGATTTTTTTTTCATTTTATTTATTAACTTACTCAACCCTGTTTTCCATCGACCTTAATTTCACTTGTAATCTCATTTTTTTATCATTAAAAGCTTCTTTTGGACAATTTTTTATATTTTCACACTAAAACAATGCGAACTTGCAGCGTAATTATAAAAATACATGCTTTTCTGCACGCTTTCACCACTGCCTCCTGTGAGAATCGAACTCACGACCGCTGGTTTACAAGACCAGCGCTCTGCCTACTGAGCTAAAGAGGCACCGTTGACAAAACCACACTCCGTAGCTATCTGCTTCGGCGCGTACCCTTTGTCGCTCGTTCTCCAAAAAGCCCGTTCTCCAGCCTGGCAACAGCTGTTCAATTTAGAGCATTTTCCCATCTATTCATCTACCCAGGAAAAGTAAAATCGGCTCGATTGTACCTTTAGATCATCTTCTTTCTCTCCACTCCATTTTATCATGTACCGCGCCACTACGCACACAAGCGCAAGCAGTAACGGAAGCTTCGAGACGGGAATGATTCTATTGGAACCCATTTTTTTTAAACTCATCCACGTGCTTACTTATGGCTTACGGTGGTATAAACGATGGACACGGTAGAAGCACAACGAAACTAGCTCAACTGCGACGAAGCACCCGAAAAACCGACCGTGCGCTAGAATTGCTGCACAAATCTATCATCTGTTGAACGGCGAGCAGCTAACGAGACGCGAGGCCAACGGGTCACTGGCCATGCCCGGGCAGAAGGTCGAACAAACAGCGCCGTTCGGTGCTGGAAACAAAATGAAGAACTTGTTAGCTACTGCGACAACAGTACGGAGGTAAGCAACAACAAAGGTAAATTCAATCTCGTTTCTCGACTATGTCATATGTCACTTTGCACTGTTTCACCGTTGTTGCACTGAGCCTGTCAAGATGTCCCTTTGAATTATGCTTGCATTTTGTGTGCTCAGCTGTAAATGTAATGAAACAACGCTTTGCTAATTTATTTTGTGTGAGAAATATTCACACAGCGTAGCGTTGGCTGTACACGGATGGGCTTGGAGAAAATACAATTAAACGCATCGTTCTCTCTCTCCCGTCGTTGTCTTTGGAGCAAACGGGGACAATCTTTCGTCGCAGTGTATCGCGGAGCCGGGGTACCGTCACTTACGGTGAAGCTGATTTTAGCAAACGCCGAAAGAAAGGAACATTCTTCAGCGGAGAAAGTGTATTGCGGCCGTTGCCTGCACGTTTTTTTCGCGCTGGCTTTTGCTGCGGGGGGAATTCTTGCTTTTGCCCCGGGGGGAATGGTTGAGATCATTCTGCACAAGACAATAATGCGAATCTTGTAAGTGAAATTACTGACCCGAATTTTTAGATTTTTTTTTATCTCGGTAGCTATGAAGTATTTACTTGTGGAATGTTTTTGAAGCCAAATTTGAAGCTGCAAAAATGAAAGATTCGGTAGGCGAAAGAGGATGACGGTTTTTTGTGCTTTAAAATCAAAGATGTAATGTTATGAGTAATACATACTTTAAAATTTATGTATTAATTTACCATTGCGGTAAAGGAACTTGGCTTAACAGTAAAATATTTAAATTGTAGAGTTTTTAGAGAGTTTTTCAACTTAGAATTCAACTAAATTTTGATTTCATTTCAGTTTTTTATGTATTATATTGTATTATCTTCACCCTCAAACATACCCAAAATTAAACTTTTATGATTCACAGTTTTGAAGAAGTTTCACTTCCAATTTTACACATCAATAAATGGGACATAAAATGGGCCAAATTTACCAACCCTTGCTTGACCCTTTCCAACCCCACATCCCTATTTTGAAAAGCTATAACTTGTACTACAACTATCTGCCTGTGTTTATGAACATAGCTCCCTCGAGCAAGGTCATCAATGTGCCGCCTGTCCGGAGGGCGTTGGGCCAGCTCCGGAAAAGTTAATCAAACCAAACGTTGATCGACCCTTTCGGCAGTGTGCAGAGAAAACAGAATATTGATCCAAGCTAGCTCGAACTCTACTCTTGGCTACATCGCCCTGGTAAGGATTGTTGGTCAAATGGGTTAAATTTATGGATTTTTAGTTCTTCCGCTTTCTTCGTGGCCGGCCGATGTAGTGCAAGAAAATCAAAACGAGAGCCGTAGAGTGGCTTAAAAAATAAAACAACATTTTTAACCTCGTTGCCAACGCTTCGGGGCGACCGATTGGACCGGGACGATGATGGCAATGGTCCAGGGTCGGGGCCTTTTGTCCCTGATAGCTTTGTAGAGATTTCTTTTATGTGCTCTTCCTTTTTTTATGCTATCTTTGTCGTGAAATTAAATCTTTGAAGCAAGGATCACAAGGGATGAAACCTTAAATGAATTTCCAAGAAAATTGATTGATGTTGTTTTCTCGTAGTAATCTTTTTTTAGCAAAAGATAAAAAAACCCAGTTTCGCATTGACACAAAAAGCATCCTCAAAAACCCCACAACACGTTCAGAAAACTCACTTTTACGTTCCTATCAAATTATCAGAGACAAAAAATGCATTAACTTGAAACCAATTCCATTTGCTAAAAATGAAATCCTCCACTTAACGATGGCCAGCCAAAAACCCGCGCACTTGAAACCACTTATGGACTTAGGAAGGTTAGCCCATCCTCTTAGTTGGTGCTTATTAATAGCTTAATAGACACGGCCAGCAATTCAAGCGACGCGTGTTAAACTGCTACTGCACCGTCCTGCCGCTGATAATAATGGCAGTTGGGGCTCCGTTGGAACGCTGATGTTGTAAGCAAACTCAACTCCAAGCCACCAATTTGGCTCAAGGTTAATTAGGTGCCGATTTAACGTTATCTACAACGCGTGTGCATAATGTTGCCGTTAATTCATTCGGTCTCCCCAATTAAATGTAACAGTTTCCAGAAGGTAGGTAGGAACGATCACTTCAAACTTCAGTCCGAAGAGTCAGCTGCAAATGCAAACCAAATCGTGACTAATGTTATGAATGTTTCGTGCTGAAGTTTGTTTGTCTTGGAGTGGGGTATAAGATGATGCCGATGATGGTCGAAGTTCGATTCACTCGCGAGGGGTAACATGAGTTTCTTATCATTTGAGTTTGTTTTCGAGTCGTTTTTTTACCCTCTCTGGTGCAGCTGGCGCTTCCGATGAAGTCGCTTTTACTGGACAGCTGGAAGTGCACATATTTGCTGTACAGTCGACATCACAAATACGTCCAAAGGAGAGTAGTGTGTTTGTTACGTACAACTTGCATTAATATTACGATCGTATTTCAAAGAGGTTCTACCCTTAAAAGGGTTCTAAGTGAATAATCGCTTGGTCAGGGTAGGATGTATCATTGATAATTGAAATATTATTTTTAAAACTCTCTGCTAGTCCAAATTGATGCTATTATCAATGCAACAACAGCGAAGTGGGATGCATTTCCACAAGACAAACACACTCGCGCACTCGTGAGCATTCGAAACGAAATCGCCACGGTTCGACGTTTACTACAGCAAACAGAGCAAACGTTCGCCTCATTATCAGTGTCAGTGATGATTGTGATTTGCTGCCCGCAGGGGGCTTAGAACAGCATCACGCGGACGATACTGTTGCTGTTGCGATTGCGGAACGAGCGGCCAACTCACCAATCCAAGCCAGTGCCTAAAGTTGTGGGATGGCTCGTGGCTCGTAGAATAGACATTTCACACCTTGGATGTTGTAGTGTTTTCGTGCCGTCGTCGTTCAGGACATTCTTTTTGGAAGAGGTGAAACAAACAAGACTTTCTATTCAATATCAGCAGTGGTTTGGGGAAGTGTTTAGGGCCAGACAGCACTTTGACAGTAAAGGCAGGTTGTTAAAAACAAGTCTGGGATGGAAGAGGGTTCATCATACGGCAGCTGGCGTAAACTTGAAAAACTTTTTTAATGAAGTTCAGTTTTGTTTTGGTACAAGCCCGTGTCATAGAAAAGTTTTGACAGGTTAGATCCAAATCTGAATAGATTCAATCGGGATAATTCTTATACATAGCTCATTGCACTCACATCAATTAAAGTCAACAATATCATATGCTGACTAACCAGATTATTAAGAAGCGTTGTGTTTTTGTAAGTTATATACTTTTATATGCATTTGTTGGTTTGTTTGGGACTGCTAGACGACATGCTTATTTATTTTAGTATGTAATAAACGCTGCGTATTCTATATTGCATAATTATATGATATATTGATTGTTTGACATTTTACAGTCGTTGCCAACAAATGTTGGCTCTAAGTTGGCTCTCACCAAATGTTCGCATCAATGTTTGACTCGAACGCACCTATTTTTGTCTGTAAGACATCACATTTTGACTCTTGTTGGAATCATGATAAACTTACAGATTTTTGATAATTGTAATTTTACATGTTATAAACAATACAAACACCGTGTAATCTGATTGTTTTTTTTTTTGGAGAAAATTGGCATGACAATAGTTACATTTTGAAGTCTATCAATAGAATTATTAACTTTTTAATTAAATTTCAATATTTTTTACAAAAATTTAAGCGCACTGTCAAAAATGTATATCTTACAGGCAAAAATTGTGACACGCTGTCAAAAATTGATGCCTTTGAGACAAAAAAGAGGCGAGTAAGATAATATATAAAAAAAATCGAAAACAAGGGAATTTAATTAGCATTTGACAATTAACGTGTCATATCAATCAACTTTTCTTAAAGTTTTCTCAGCGGCGAAAGAGACCCTAAGAGTTCCTAAACATCTTTAAACCTATAAACAACAAAAACTTATCGGGAACTAACTGTTCTTTTAAATAGCAATACTTCTAATAAAAAAAAGTAACAATAAATATAAATAAATATTGAATCTTTTGTTAATAACATAACAATAAAAAAACGCAATTTAGTATGGCAATCAATGCAAATCAACGATATAAAACTGTTTAATACCTTCACTCAGAATTAGAAGAAATATTGTTGTTTTACTTCATTAAAAAAAAATAACCATTGCATAAAATTCACATCAGTTTACATATCAAGTACAAATCCGTCTTGAAAAGAGAAGATAATATATTGCATAAACAAAGATCAAGGAAGACTTGCTAAAAATGAAAAGGATAAAAGATCTTCTTAAACTTGCAAGCTTAAACAAATTTGAATGGAATAATGCCTTAGAATATGGTTATGAGCCCCAAGCCGATGTAATTACTATAAAATCCTGCGAAAATATCACATTATTTCCATCCATAATACTTTGCAGTAACTTACTTTAGGTAGGGTTCAAATTTTATCACCTCCATTATCAGTTTAACGATCCCTTACGGACAGTGCACCACCAAGACAAGATGACTCCCACTCAAGATGATAATATTATGCAAACGCGCTGAATCGTGAATATTCTCGAACTTAAAAGCATGCACTAAAGCTATAGCAATGTAATGCATTCTACTACCCTTACTAACCTGAGAGTCAGAGAGGTTGCAACCGCTTTCGAACCACTGTATATGTCACCTAATCCGTCGTGTGGCGTGTTGGTAGCGATGCTTCACTGCTTCTGCAAAAAAAACCCCCTCACGAATGCATTAACATTATTCACGCTGGAGCAAAAGCTCCCGACAAACATATCTACGCAAAGATGCTGTTTTCTCAGCCTCGACACCGACTCACTGACACACACGGAACAAGATGATGTTCGTAACGCGAGTCGCACGCGTAAAGTGGTTTTCAACGGTTTTTGCGTAACTGGGAGTTGGGGAAAGGGCAACGGGGAATGGGAAGTGATGTTTGCGGTTTGTGATGTAAGAGAGAGAGAGAGAGACGCAAAGGGGGAGGGAAGAAAGAAGAAGCAAAAAGAGCCGCTCGCAAAGACCGACACGCTAATGAACGGATAAACAAACCGCGTTCAACCGACCGACCGACCGCGATCGAACCTTTTTTTGTGCACGAACTTCTCCAGCGCCACCCTCTCGCCGATAACGGAAGCAGCAACACCGCCCCGTTCCAGCGAGGGGGTGCCACCTGATTGAGAGGGGGTTGATGATTCCACCGGTAGAACAAAAACAACACACGCGCGAAACAAACGTACACACGCATACGAGCGCGCCCGCGGACACCTTTCACAATCACTTCGCAAATACACACACACACACAGAGCAGGCGTTCGCGTGCGTGTGTGTGCTCTATACAAACACTAACGCACACAGGTCACAAATACGTACACTTTCGTAGAGACCTTCAAGTACAACAAGATTCCAAGATTCCTGCAAGATTTCCAGTGCCACACCACCCGTGTGGTTTTGTTGGGCGGGGCAGGGAGGCGAAGTAAGGTGTAGTAGCATCATCCCCCCCCCCCCCCAGTAGCACCACCGTTTCGCGCTCTCGCTCACACATTCGCTCACTGTCGGCGCTGGGCACTCTCTTGCATCTTTTTTTCTTTCGCCTCTTCGTTCTTTCGCCAAATCGAGGCGGCGGCGTTGAGGAGGGAGCTGGGGGAGCTGCTCCCGTCCCCAAATTCCTCCGACAATTCCAACCTTGCACTACACCCCATCCACCGCTTCTGGCAGGGTGAAGTAGGCGCGCGGCCTACTGCGTGTAATCGTTGCGGGCTCAACGCGCTCTCCCGGGGAATGGAACGAGATTTCACACCACGAACCTTCGTTCACTGTATCACAGGAAAACGGAAGCTAACTTTGACCAAATTCCGGACCCTCTAGCAACTTAACACGTATGCACACACACACAAACACACCTGTAACACACGGTGTAACGGTGGGCGCTGCAACAGCTCCATCACAATATTCTGCTCACCTGGAAGCTTTTTCCCTACTGTAACGTGTATGTGTGTGTGTGTGTGTGTCAATATAGACACGAATGCACTTTTTGGGGAGCTATGGGGAACTTGATGGGGAACTTCTTTTGCCGTTACCTGCACTCTCTCCCTCTCGCTTGATGCACGCGGAAACGCTTTTCTACCTTTGCCTAATGCCTGAACGATATGAAATCACAAATTCCCAAAATGGTTCACTAGTTTCAATAGAGCCACTAAGGAGAGACAGAGAGAGAGAGATCAAGGTGCTACCTGGAAGTAGAGCCACCATGTAATCACTCGTGGAGCACAATCGGCTGGGGACAGTGGTAACCTTTTTCCCGCTTACTTTAACCCTACACACTGCTTCCAGTGGACAAACGCAATGGTGCGAAATTGTCAGCTTCTACATGGAGCACAAACACACACACACAGACACACCATCCCTACCCCTTCACCCCCTGTGGTTTACTCACTTGCTGCACAAAACTGTTGCTTAAATTTGTTTGCAATATTTATTTATTTTTTCACACCACCACTAAGCCACACGCACACCTAGCGCGGGGCTGGACACATTCTTGTGCGCCCTAGAACTTAGAAACGAAACAGCCGAACGAACGAACGAAGGAACACACACACACGGAGGAGGGGGGAGAGACACACAGAGCGCACCAGCGTGCGCGCCCAAAAGGTAACGGTGTAACGCACGTCCGCACGCTACGAGAGACGAGAGCCAAAAACCGAACTGGTCGTGCGTGGAGCAGCCAGCAGGGCAGTGCGAGCTCTCAGCGAGCGCGTTTTGTAATGGGGTGGGGGCGCGTACTAACAACAGCGAACAAGAAGAGCTGACAGAAGGGTGGCCGGCTGTGTGCATACGGGGTTCGTTCGTGTGCGTGAAGGGTGTGCTGGCATGCATTGCAGGGTTTGTTGGGTGCGCGGCTGGTTGCCTAAGTTGCTTGGTTTTTGGAACAATCTACCTTTGATTGTTTTTTTCGCAATTGAATAGGAGTTTGACATACAGTCAGAACTTCGATTCCCTGCAAACTATTGAATATGTGATTTTTAGTTGGGACGTTTTTCCATACAAAAAAAAAAACAGGGAATGAGATTTTTGTGATTTAAAAAAACGGAGTTTCCATGCAAACGCATGCTTTTAAACTGAACTGTCAGCAAAATATCGAGCTTTTAACTAAAAACATTCAATTATTGAATTCTGACTGTAATTTGATGGAACTTATGAATCATTTGGTAGAATGTTTCAGACGGTTAGTCGAATATCGCAATCTTTCTGTGGAAGTTTGCAATCATTCAATGGAATCTATATCGCTTCGATGCGAAAGTCTACATTCAACAGAATAAGGGAATTATACGAGCTACGAACATTCCAATTGAATGTAGCAAGACTGTAAAAAGATTATTGGCTTCCTTTTCGCACACTGGGAGATGTATTGCTTTCGTAATTTCAGCCTCTGCTCTCAGCCGTATTGTGCGATGAAATAAAATGAAAAAGAGGTAAGATCACAAATAGCCAGCTCGTACTTTATAGCTGATTCAGGGCTGTTTAACGAAAAATCGTTCCGATGTCGTACTTTGTGGCTGATTAAGAGATAGACGGTACTTTGCGGAACTAT